>JAHQIW010006770.1:0-155266 GCA_019055375.1 Parelaphostrongylus tenuis | reverse complement strand
AGCGGTTCAGAAGTAAAAACATAACAACAGTATAGAGATGTATAGATGTTGCTAACATAGAGATGTTGAAGAATGAGTGGTGGTGCAAATGTGCCTTTATGGTGTAGTGATAGTAGCACGCATCCCCAGTATGGATAAAACGCGGGTTCGATTCCCGCCTGAGACCGTGTTTCTGCTCACCACTTAATTCTTTTAGATATATACGAAACATCATAACACTGCGAAAAAAGCAGTAAAAATACTAGAGATTTTGAGTATTAGCCTAAATTCTGCCAATTTCAGTGATATATTTGGTTTTTCTCAAGAACTTCTTAGTGAACTGTAGCAGCCAGAAGAAAATTAGGTGTCGGGCATCACAGCAATGACGCTAGTTGACCACGGACTGGCGGTATGTGGATGGGATTTCGCAACATAGGTACCAGACCAACGAGCCATCTCTGTCTTCGCCACATTGAATAAGTCATTGCAAGTCAACTGCTTCTCATCGTGTTCACTTGATCATGAGCATTTGCTTTGCTTGCCACCGAAATAGAAGCCGTCATGCTATTACAATAACACATCGTGTTCCAGTCCAAACGTCTGTACAAGAAAGTCACCGAATGATGTTTCAGTTCTGTTTACAAATTGTTTGGCAATGTTATGAGCATAGCTGTCGCGATAAGATCAATATTAGAGTCGGAAACTGTTTTGAAAACACTTGTCCTCCGTTCGTTACTGCACCTCCTTTCCCTCACAGTTGGACTGAAGAGCCAACGTCGATAAAACAGTGCATGAAAAGTCCTGACATTAACCACAGCTCGCAAGTGAACCATAGCTCAAGAAAAATATTGGCATGAACCACAGCTCAGACAAGGACCGAAATAACTATTTTTAAAATCACTCTCGGGTGCAAAAAGTTTTCTAACCTCCTATAAGTGATCTTTATTTTGATGTGAGTGTGTCAATACTTGGAACACAATATAATGTTTCCTATAAATCTTTTCTCCAAAAGAAAACCTATGAACGTGCAGAGAAAATTTGGAAGCATCAGAGACAATCCTATATTCATCAAAAATTCACATGTGATTCGTGTCACGTTCATTAATATTACATCTGATATGCACACTTTAGCAGACAAGAAGTGCTTACCGAATGCGAAATATATTTTTTTCGACTGTTTCAGCGCTCTTTGAAGTCATCTTAAAAAAACAAACACACTTTTGTGATCACCAAGATTTGCTCTATTTAATGATCAAGGTTTAATCATAAAAAATCTCTATCAGGCTATAAATTTATAATGTAAAGCAAAATTTTATTCCGACTGGTAGAGCACTGAAAACAAGTCATTTGAGAAACTAGATAGACTATTCAAATTCTATTGATTTGAACTATCGAACGGTTAGCAAAAAGTTTTACAAAAGCAAAAAATACTCTTTTCACGAAGATCTCAAACAGGGTCGAGATAACGGAAAAGCACCGAAATAAGCTACTAGAACATACGTTGACAGAAGCGTGACTGCCATGAGGATATGTTGTTCGTTTTACACATAAGTCATCTATGTTCCAGTCATTATAAAAGTTCCTCAAAACACGAAGCACACCAATTCGTGTAACGGAAATCGCAATAAGAACATGCGAATTGCAGAAAATTGCGGAACTAAACGACATGATGTCTTGGACTTCATAACTGCGATGAAAATCAGACATTATTATACGTTTTAAATGACTAAAATGGTTACAAATAAGACGAACAGAGTGTTGTTTCATCCAGTGTAAAGTCAAATCTTAGCGCAACGAAAAGCGCAACTATTCAATACTGTAGTGTTGATGAAAAAAGAGCATGAATCTGCTCTATTTGTGTTCGACATTTATCTACATAGTTCCTAATTACAGATCGGGCTGTTTATATTGAATGAAACTGACTGTAGTGATAGAAACATTCAAATTATTTCCACCCATGGTGAGCTTCTGATTGTATGAATAGTGCTTATTGCCAATAAAGTGAGACGTTCGGACTTTCAGCATTGCCGCCTAGTGATTTCAAACTTGGGTATGTTTTAATTCAACCATTCACTAATTAGGTAAAATGTTCCGCATTAAACTTATATTCTTGGTATATGGGTGACGATGAAACACTTTCAGGCGGATCGTAAGCGAGAAAGAGGTATGTTGTTGTCATTTCTTCATCATCAGAACATAACTCTTCCATCATTCTCCCATCCATACTCTGTTATGATAGCATGTTATCCGGTTGGTGAAAAAGTAATTGCGGCTGATGCCTTGTTGAAATGCGCCGTTTGATATTGGATATTATTCTTCATTAAAGTCGTTATGTAATGTATAATTTCAATGCGCATTTCTCCTTTCATGACTTATTTCTAATGGTGCATTACTTACTATTCATTTTATATTTATTTTTGATTAACGAATGGATATTGGTAGGATCTGCTAACGAACTTACAGTGAGCGGTGGATTAAGAGGCTCTTTTACAGCCCGACACACGTGCTTCGGCCTTGTGGCCTTGTTAGTCGGGCAGGCCCTTCGTCTGCAGCCATCCTCTCGGGGCCCCTTACATCCCCCTATAAAGAGGTAGGCTACGACGAACGATTTACAACACCGCTATCAAGTGAAAAATTACAAGATCAGCAATTTTCGACACTTTATTGTTTATGGTTGGTATTTTGAAATTATTATACCGTTATTTCGAGTGTTTGAGCGTAGCTTTAATGAAACACTCGAAATAAACAGTATGCTATTTCAAAAATACCAACATAAGCAATCGAGTGTCGAAAATTGCTGATATTGTGATTTTTCACTTAATGGCAGTTGTGTAAATCGTTCGTCGTCGCTTGCTCTTTATAGTGGGATGTGAGGGCTCACGAGAGAATTGGCTAAAGACGAAGAGCCTGCCCGGCTGATGAGGCGCAAGGCAGCAGCACGTGTATCGGGTTGTACAAGAGCACATAACACACCACATGACATCTTGGCTCAAGTTATATCTATATATTAAAAATTTGAGCGTGGTCTTGAACACTCGAAATAAACTGTTGAGGAGGCTTCGTAAAGAAAATGTTGCACACTCGCAAATACTTTTATATCAGCCTCATCAAAATTCATGGGAAAAGAGACCGTTTAATATGATCTTCTCAAGACTACAAGAGTTATTGCGCGACTCAACGTCGATCTATCATTCTCGCCGTTTGAAGCAAATTACAAAAGTGACTGCGGTTTCAGCACGGTCTCAAAGCGCAACTACTTCGGTCAACCTAATATATCTTCTCAGTTGATCTGTGAATAATCGCACTAATTTCTCCCACAGTATCAAAGTCGTTTTCATACTGAAAAAATCTTAGTTGTGAAGTGGAGACGCCTCGTCTTTTCCACCTTGCTATGACCTTGGCGGTAGTTGAAGGCGGGCTAGTTGCTTTATGATCACCCAATTTCTATGCACTCACAAATTATGAGTGATAATCAATTAATTGTTGAGAAATTTCTCAAGAAACCACTACATTTCAACGTCAACGTCAAAGGAACATGGCGTGATGTCATCGCGGTGAATTACATACCAGAATGGGTGCAATCGTATACCTTGACACGTGTCTATCAGGTGACCTTTATACTAAAAAAATCTGTTCGTAGTAGTCAATGAATAATCGTCAAGCACACCTATCTGAAAATACTTGCATTTCCTAAGCAAAGTGTGGTTTGCCAAAATGAAAACATTCAGTACCAGCTAAACTTTTCAGACAGGTGAACGAGAGGTTCTGAGGACTGGTTCGTACACTTCGCAGTGGAAAACTAAGGTGATAAGATTACCGTTTGCCGCGTTAATGTCTTGACCATCGCTCCATCGCTAAAACGTTTTCGAGACAAAATCCATAAGTTTTCCTTTGGACGAAGACATGAAATTTGAGAGAAAACTGAGATAGTCATCAAATCATGACTCCTTGTACCCTATACACTCCCTTATTTTTCATTTTGAGCCAAACACGTGGTATTTATAATAAAATTCTTCCTAACACTTGACGTTTTGGAGCTTTTGCCTTTGTCGGAGTTTGTAAAGATCAATTTGTCCATATTCCACTCGGCTAAATACCTTCATTACTTCACTAGAAAAATCCCGAACTTAATCAAGTGATGACCATCGTGTAGGCATGACATGGATTCATAATTCACCTCCGTCAACAAAGTGACAGTTTTTTACACTGTATTATATCACGGTGATAATGAGTCATTCCTCCTTGCGGTTCATGTTTAGATTAATCAACCTCGAGTTATGGTTCACAAAGAAAAAAATGTGAATCACTGAAAAATCTTGAGGTTAACAGCTAGTAGGTCCTGGGAATAAACATTAATTTTCGATGACTACGGTGCTCGGAGAGTTGAGGACGTAACACTATTGTAGAGAAGACCTTGGTCTGTCGTTCCATATCTGGAGTCTCTGCTGTTATATGCAATGTATTACTAAGGTAATGTTCTATATGGCAGCGTCACTTGATGTCTTCGGTGAAAACGTAATTCTTGCTTTTACAAAACGCTTCTGTAGTTTATTGATAGCCCAAATCAAGTGAATTTCAATGGCATGTTTAATTTCTCAAACAGCTTTTTATAAAAAGGGCAATACCAGACAAGATGAGATTTTGTTTCTCATTCGAAGATTTCTCATTGGATAAAAGTTCTGTTGTCATGAACTTTTAATCGTTAGACAGGGAAAATCTTCCCGATCACAATGATATAGTGGCTTTGAAAAGAACTTCTTCGAGCTTTGTAACGACCGAAAGAATATTGGTTTTCACACTCAGTGAGCACTTCTACGCGGCTAGAGGGCGTGTACATCTGTAATACCAATCCGCTGCATAAATCACGTGTGGATTTTTGCGACAGAGCAGAGATCTCTCCGACTCTTCAGAATTCTTTCCACGTGTCCATGTGCTCTTAAAGATTTATTGAAAGTAATTCATCGTTTTTCAAAGATTGACAGACTCACAATAAACTACAGATCACTGTTCAGGAGGCCACAAAACTCTGATCGCATCCACGAGTGATTTGAAAACATCGTCACCTAAATCGACAACGGGGATTACAACTGGGACATTGGCGAAAAATAAACGGAAGTTCGCAACAATCACATATTTTCACCTGCGATCATTTTACGCCACATGAACTCAAACAAGTAACACTTAAAAACGGCGTGCGTTCCCCTGGTGCCGTCTGTTGAGCCATTCTGCAGATCCCCACATCATTTCGACCGTTTGAGAGTGAGTACCTGTGTGTGGATCTACAAAATAGTGATAATGGTTAACCGTGAAGTGCTGGAATCCAGCTTTTTGTATATCTTCAGTTATGCACCCTTTACAACAATCGATATAGATCGTAGAACCTTGGGCAACGTTTTCTTTGATAACAGCTAGCAAGGTTGGTGCTGTGCGATTTGGAACCGCCACCAGGAAGCACTGTTTTTTCTCACGACAGGCTACTCCAATAATCCATTGTTGGGGGAGCACACGTCCGGTATTATTCTTCCTCTTTGTGAACAATGATATGTCTATTTCCACAATCTTGCCCTTGCACACAGTCTTTATACACCGTGTCAAATGAGCTGTTCTGCAACAACTTCACGCAAGTACTTATTCCAGTCCACAGCTGCACCGAAAGACGACTGTTCCCGAACCAATTTCCGACTCTAATACCGACTTTATTGCGACATCTACGCTTGTAACATGGCTAAGCAATTTCGAATCGAAGTGAAACTTTATTGGATGTCCTTTCTTGCATAGACGTTTAGATTGTAACATGCCGTGTCTTTGTAGGAGCATGACAGCTTCTTTTTCGGTGCTTGGCGAATCAAAAATGCTCATGATTAAGTGAAATCGATGAAAATCAAAAGAGAGACGAAGGCATTTGACTGTAATGACTAATCAATGTGGGGAATGCTGAGACTGCTCGTCAGCCAGGGGCCACTATTGCGAAATCCTATCCACATACTTGGCGATGCGTGGTGGACCAGGTGCCGTCGTTGCATTGCGCACCCTAACCTATCATAGCTCACTAAGAAGTCCTTTCAAAAAGCCAAATACATCATTGGAATCGGCAGAATTCAGATTAACGAATAGTTTCTGAAAGTTTGAGAAAATGCTCTCTCTGACGTAAGACGCGTTGAAACCTCAAGTGTGAAACATAGTTTTATTTTGGCTGTTGCAGCGGACTGAAAAATTTTCTTCAGAACTTAAGTATATCACTATAATTATCTAGATTTGAGCTATTGACTAAGCTAAAAAGCATGTTGAAAATATTGAAAAACACTCTTGTTTTTGAGGGAGTGCGAAAATTAGCGATATTTCAAAAGTGTGAAGCCCACTCCTCTTGTGCAAATTGCAGAGCTCTGAGAAGTTCTTTCTAAAGAGCAAACACATTTTCTCAATCAAAAAATTTACTCTACCTAATGATTGAAATTTTGCTATAAAAATCTTTTGTCAGGCGAGAAATCTTCAAATGTGAAACAAAATCTCATTTTGCCTGGAATGGCGTTAAAAACAGGCAATATGAGAAATAAATTAGGTCTTTAGAATTCACTTCATTTAAGCTATCGGATAATCATGCGTTCGTCAGACAACAGCAGAGAATACGCTTTTACGAAAGCCTCAAGTGGTGCCGCTATAACAGAACAGTACCATTACTAATATGCGTGATCAAACACAGCGTCACCACTTGGATGCGGTTTGCATTTGTGTTGTGTCCATTCCAGTGTTTTTTTGCACATAATTAATCCTCATTTTGGAAGTGTGTTCTTATGAAGATTAGAATATGAGTAACACTTAGTCTCCTGTCAAATTACAATCCAGTGAACTCGTTTGAGAAAAAATTGTTCACTTTCAAGTTTAGAACTTTTGCTGTCTTAACGTCTGTCACATCGATACTGAGAGCTTGATAATAAATTTCCTAGCTACGTTGCGGTTTGAAGGAGCTATCGACCTCCGCGTCAGATAAGAATGACTACATAGTGCAGGAAAAGATTTTTGTGCATAACGATGAATTTGGAATGAAAGTAACCCCTATATGCTCCTATCGATCAGTCGGAGAGCTACGGATATTGGGGCGTTAATCTCATTGTGACTGGATTACCTCCTAAGGGATCAAGTGTAGCAATATTGGTACACGGCGTCTGAGGGCCGTTCTCGCTGGATGAAAGTTTATTCTTAGACATTTGGTAATCATTAGAAAGCTTAAGTCTCTGCGATTTCAGCAATATTTTTAGTTTTGAAAAAAGATTGTTTATTACGAGAGATCGACCGACTATTAAGCTCGACATAAAAGAATTATCACTTCAATTATGGAGACTTGGCCGGACCTCTTATTGCGTTGTTACAGCTAAAAGAAAATTGAGTTTTGCACTCACCACTGTGTCGATCGAGAAGCGCAATTCACATTTGGCGTGCTATGCACGCTGAGTGCAAAACCCATCATTGGTTTAGCTGTAACAAACATTAGGAAGCACCAGACCTCATAATAGGCTCAAACATGCTACCATAATATCCGACTATCTTTGATTCAAGCAAGTTCTATATTAACAGTCGAGAGTAGAGGTATGACATTCTACCAGCCACAAGCACTCGACTGTGGCCACTGCAATGTCGGAGTCCTGACTTGCGGTGATCTGTTATTCGGCGTCAAATCCTAATATGCAGGGGTATGCCCCAAGAGATCGGCTCAACCGAAAGGCACTGCGTTACTGATATCAAAGAGGAATAAGATATGTGTTTTTCTGAATATGGACGCGGTTACGAAAAAAGTGTAGAGATTACTCCTTTGGAGACACATTTTTCGAACCACTAGTTTGCACAATGTAAATGTTCCAAGATTTTTACTCAGACACGACTGTTTCTCCAAGCTCAGAGTTCCTTCGCTATTCATAAGACCTAAGTATTTTCACATATACGTCAGCTAAATAGTTGAAAGTAAACGAGTGACTTATACGAATTTAGCTATAGTGAGAGCTAAAGACGAACTGGTTCCGCAAACAGCATCCATATCATCTTCAAAAAATCACTAATTGTATTCCAATCTTTGATCATTGTGATAACTCGTGGGTCTTGTACAAAACTAAAGTCTTATTGTCACCTTTGTACAATGCAATATATTTGATTGAATGCCAAATTCAGCCTGACTGCATAGTAAATCACCTTTTTTCTCTATATAAGACACATATCTAGGCCAAAAGCATATAAGTAGAGAAAATCTTGTTTTATTGGCGAAATAGAAAATTTCCAAAAATTTTTACAAGACGGAGAAAAATCTTAATCAGACAACGAAAATCACGCAATTAGCTCTGCGAGCGTGGTTTTCCATAGCGGTCTCGTAGGAATGAATACAAAATCGTGGACTTTGTCAGGGAATAAGTGAAGTCAATTCTTAGACCTTACATTTGATCCAGTTTCATTCGTAACCATGCCTTCATTTGGTCAGTATAACTGGAATAAATAAACAAAACGTTCTATCTTTCAAATCAAGTGGTTTCAGCTAGAATTATGGCGAGGATTTTGGCTACGTGAGGTCTGCTATTATTACGATGTCGAACTTGAATTGATCACCGGTGATAAAGTCAGCTCTCAATCGAACATCGTTTGCGTAGGTGAGGATCAAAAGTTACTCATTCATAAAAACTTTTCTTCCTTCTTTATCTGTTTCAAAAGAAAAAGGACCGAGGAATTTGTCTGTTATTGATTCGGTACCTATTCAATCTCAAAGTATCAATGTAGGGGAAGAAGTGACATAGACGAATAAATTTAGTTGTTGCATCAGAAGATTTTTGACAGATATAGGTGGTATGATAAAAAAATAATTGCGTCGATGATCAATTTGCATCTTAGATTATAAGCGCAATGATAAAATTGCCGTTCAAAACCCTCACGACCTTAGTTTGACGCTACGCTATATTAGCCAATCCTACCACCTCCCGAGGGTCGGAAGAGTTGACACCGCATCTACCTAGGAAATTTCCTGCAGTTCATAATACCTGCAAACTTCCTTCACGGATCTCCCAAAAGTGGCTTTTGGATAAGAATAGTGATTCGATAAGCATTCAATGACGTTTAGAACGACGATGAATTATTCTCAGACGGTAGCGAACCCACACATGATTCCGAAGACTTTCGTGGATAACAGATGCGAGGAAATGAATTAGTTCTTAAAAGTGTTTAGATGCGCACAATACATATTTAAACTCATCATGCAAAAGTTTGAGATGAAAATAGTGGTAAAGATTTTGTTCCACGGATCCTCGTCAATGACGGCACTGTATCCACTTAGTTGAGCGTGCACATGGCGCGTCCTAAGGTGATACAAATAGGAATTAAGCGGGAATCAAAAACAACCATACGCTTCCCAGGGAAGTGAACTGATTCAGAGATTCCTTGTTTTTGAGGAGCCAAGTTGTTGACATATCGACATTTCTAAGAATTGACCAAAGCTGCATTAAAGCGGTTGGAAGTACATGAGAGGCGATAAGAAGTCGTCTCCAATAGATAAGCTCCAGTTTCACCGAGAGAGACTGGCAAGCTACTCGCAGATGCCCAGCTCCACTCAGAGCTCAACAAGCTACATGCTGGATATGAAAAAGCTAGATACACTGTTTAAAAAAACTCGCCTCATTTCTTTGACCCCGAAAGAATCCTCTTCAGTGTAATTCGTGAAGGACGAATAGAGACATGCTAAATCTCAGGGTTAAACTAAGGTGCCAAAATAGCAACGGATCATTTTGATGATGTACACCTTCGATGCGATTGCATACTAGAGCCCCCTATAGAGGACTATGATGCGAGCGAGGTGAGCAATGTACGACGTCATTGGCCTGGATGAGAAAGAGAAGACGTCACCCATTCACGCTGCCTATGATACCGAAAATGTGTTTTCTGGAACATGCGATCGCAAAAGTGTTGGCAATAGGCGTTCTTGCCATAACAAGTTTTATCGTGAACATCGGTTTATTCGAACATTCGAACATAAAATTCGGATCGAACGACTGCGGTTAAAAAGATGCGGATCAATGCCGTCTATGCCTATATTCGCTAATTACGCACCAACATCAAGTTATGATTAAGATGAAGTTTAGTCGTTCTTTATGAATCTGGAAAAGTTATTCAGAGGAGACCATACATTCATCGAGCTCAACACGGAAGATTTAAAAGTGAAAACTGACTCTGGAAGAACGCCTAAATAACGTCACCTTGGGACTCAAGGACTAGAATAGCGATAAGGGTGGTTGCTATTTGAGTTTGCATAAGGACGAAAACAGTCCATGGCAATTCACGATTAAAAGCACAACTTGAAATAGTGAATGTGAAAGTCTCATTGGAGAGTGTCACAACGAAATGCACCAAATCTTGGTAAATTCAAGATTATGCAAAGTCGATGTCGCTGATGTTTAAAGTTCTACACGGAATCAGACCACCGCCTCTTCCGCAAAAATCAAAATACGGTATTTTCTCTTCATAACAAGATCCGAGATTGTTGATAATAGTATTTATTGAATAAAATGGTAACACAATACCATAATTACAGGTCGGGCAAAAAGTTGGTGCCGCTTTGGTTATTAATATGACTTTTCCAATAAGACTGCGTGATTTTGATATCGTTCAAATGTGCATTTTCTTGCAAACTTTCTGTTTTACAACTTTGCTATACTTGCTTCCATCTTTCTAGCATCTTGGGAACGAATTCACTCAATAATCACGAGCGAATGGCGCATAGGAGAAAATGCTAGTGAAGCGGCGCGCAAGATTAATGGAGCTACT
The DNA here is from genome assembly GCA_019055375.1 of Parelaphostrongylus tenuis. Taxonomy (NCBI): domain Eukaryota; kingdom Metazoa; phylum Nematoda; class Chromadorea; order Rhabditida; family Metastrongylidae; genus Parelaphostrongylus; species Parelaphostrongylus tenuis. Next base: position 144,496 of record JAHQIW010006770.1, on the reverse strand, counting down.
TGTAAACTGCACGAGCGTGAATGATTCTCCAGACTGTTCTCTAGCCTTTAGCTCCATAAACCACTCCCTAACCGTTCTTTCTACAACCGTATCATCGCTCCAAGCTCTATTAATCTTGCGTCGCTTCGCTAGCATTTTTCTCTTACGCGCCATTCGTGAGTGAGTAGTAAGGAAATTGTTCACAACAGTTCCGCCTTGAAGCAAGTATAAGCAAGTTGTATGACAAAATGTTTGCAAGTAAATGAGCAACTAAACAATGCCAAATCGTGCAGTTTCATTGCAAAACTCATATTAAAAATCGAAACGGACGGACTTTTTATGCATCTTAATAGTACGATGGCTGACGTTTCAGCAGTATGGCCTTCTTCAGATCCATTTCATTGTTTTGCAGCTTATCAAATTTTATGTGAGCCATAAAACAATAAGCTCTCACAAAGCCAATACTGCCGGAATGTCAGCTACTGTACTATTATTGTATTGTTTTACTACTGTGTTCGGTAAATGCCACTATCAACAACTTCGGATCTGCTAACAAAGTAAAGATACTTTTTTTCAATCCATGTCGAGGTGGATCCCTAGACCCCACCTCCCTGGAGAAAATGCAATTTTTAGCGAAAAGGAGAGAAAATTATCAAACTGAATAAGCAACTCCTAGAGCTACCGTAGATTGATGCACTCAGAACACGGGTTGACTCAAGATAAAATATCGTCATTAACAGCAGCGATAAAGAATACGACCGGCCCATCCAATATCTTTACGTTAGCGCTTTGAAAGCCGAGAGTCCTCGAGTCAATATGAGACGCTTGCGTCCACAAACACTCCAATTGATGCCCCAACATCGCACGGGCCACAGACAATTCAAAGCTCACATCCAAACTTGCAAAATGTTTCATAGAAGCGCTAAAAGAGAATCCTGAAAGGAGAAAGCTGCAGGAACTGGGAAGAGTATTCTCAAAGCTCACCAAAGCTATTTACAAGACCATTCACTCACTATTTGCAAGACTAAGATGAATGCACTCCGACGCCCTGACGGAACGGCTACTTCTCCAGAGAAGCAACAAAAAAATCATTCACAGAAACTATTCGGATCTTTTCAAAAGTCTCGCCCCATTATTGTCATATGAATAAAAGGAGAATGATTTGATCGTTTGGTCGGTCGGTTCTCCCTTCCGAAATCCAACCCTATTTTGTCGGTGAAGAACAGAACAACACGTGGTTGAGGCAGTATGAGGCCAAAACATCTGAAAAACTTCACACAAATTTTCTCTACTCATTGGCTCGGATTTTCACTAGTTACCTGTCAAGTGGCAAATTTCCTAACTCACAAAAGACTAGCAACACCGTATTATGACCAAAAATGGAGACATTTACTACTTTGGCACTATAGCCCAACGATTCTGTTTGCGTCCGTCGTCTATGAACTCTTCTTTTAGGTCATCTTAAACAGAATTGACAGCACACTGAAAAAGCATGACTGTGCGAACAAGCAGGTTTTTGATAAGGATTTATCACCAAAGATCATATCTACTCGATAACAAGACTCTTAAATCTCCTTATAGTATAAGAGACCGCTTTGTCTCATTTCCATCGATTTGAAGAAAACCTTTGATTCAGTGGAAGCAAAAATAGTCAGAGCAGCTTTGGACGGCCACGGCATCTCTACTCAGTACCTAACGACTTTTCCTCAGCAACGATAAAATTTCTCGCCTAAAACAACGCTATTCTACAACGTTACTACGGTTGAAGTAAAAAGGGCGGTTCAACCAGGCGTTACAATCTCGCCAGATTTATTCGCTGTCACCTGCAAAACGTCATAAGACTATTAGAATAGGACAGACAACATGACAATGAATACCGATGGTCGACAATACAACCATCTTTGCTTCGCCAATTTCGTCGTTCTTATAACATCAAGCATCACCCAGACAGAACAAATGTTGACCGATTTCAACAACGCATGTGTAAAGACTGGTCTTTGACAAAATTTCGCGAAAACGGTGTTCATAAGGAACGGTTCGCTCTCAAATTCCTCATTCACGTTCAAACGAATAAATATTTTTGATTTCTCCCGTTATGTCAATCTAGGTCGGGAAGTCAATATACTGAACAATTTGGCTCCAGCGTTGAGCGGCGTAGGCGAGCGGCGTCCGTGCCCATCTTCTCGGCTCAACGATTATCGCTGTCCTAATGCATGCAGCAGAAACCTAGTCGCTACGTAGGCACGACAAAAGATCACATGGCATCATTGAACAGTCGAAAGGTCTATAGTATCCCGTATCTCTCAAATGAGAAAAATAAATCGAAGTTCTAACTCACTCAACAATCGCACATCAGAATGCCGTACTACACGCCAGGCCATCAAAGATAAAGTGAGCCGGACACCCATGTACTTTAACGATAACCGATAGACGGGAGCCATTACGACTAGGTTCCTGGATTTCAGGTATACCATAGGAAGATGGCCTCCTGGTGGTCCGATTTTTTTACGAAAAGCGTAGAAGAAAATACGATGCTCAAAGGATATGTCGAGACGTAAAGTGTTCATGTGGATACACGATTTTCCGAAGAACTTTTTCACTGGAAAGAATTTTTTCTTGAATTTAGCAATCACTCAAAAGCTCAAGGCTCGTCAGTTTCAATATTGTGTTGACTCAAAAAGCTTTTCTTAGTGCGATGTAGCGGTGAATATATTATTACGTATCACAATCAGTTTGCTTTGTCTACTTGGTTAGTGCCTGTGAGTAGCCTTTCATTGAATTATCGATAGCCACTCGATAATCCGAATCTCGAAAATTTTTGTGCTAAAACCGGCTACTGAAAAGATCTATATGGAACACTCTTAGACAAAAGGAAATCACATTTCGCACTCGAAGTACTCGAAGGTTGTCGCCTGAACTATATAGGGGGCTTTTTGGCAACATGAAACAGAAGACTTGTACCTATGAAACTATATAACAAAGCTCTTCCACAGTTCTAATACAAAAAACCTAAAAATTTTTCCTAGACATGAAAGATTTCGGAATAAATAACGAACACTGAGCGCTCCCCGAATGACGCGCTTTTTTCGAAGAGGTAGCTGAAATTGGCTGCGCGAAACTCGAGAGGCGCGCGATTCTCGTCATTTATTTGAAAGTTCTTCTCCGTTTCAGGAAAAAACTTTAGATTCTTTGTACTGAAAATGTAGAAGAGACTTTGTCTTGTCGTTCTGTAGGTACAAGGTCGTAGGTCGTTCTGTGCCTTCACATTGCCAATTAAACGCACAGAGATGTCCAAGCCACAGGTTAACTATTTCGAGTGCGGAACGTAATATTTTTTCTGCTCCAACAGGGCCATGTGTAAGCTTTTTCAAAAATGATTTATAGAAGTAAAGTTCTTGAGTTTTGCGCTATCGAAAGACTACTAATCATCCAAAAAACAAATCACAGACCCCAGCTGAGGAAACAAATCAAACTCTGTGTGAAAGAGAATATTATTTTTGCCGTTACAACGCAATACGTAAAGATGTTTATTGATCGAACACATCATTGGAATCTTCGAGATTTGAGCTTTCTAGTGATTACTAAAAGTTGAAAAAATTCTTTTTCTGTAAGAAAAGTCTCCAGAAAATCGTGCATCCAATTGGATGCATTCGATTTCTAAGAAGTTAAACTATTGCTTTTGAGAATGAGATTTCTGACAGTGGTTAAATTTCCTCAACTCCGTCGGGGTTCTGCGACCAGTGTTGCTGCAGGTGTTGAAGCTTCACAGATCTCCATTTGAAAGCATTAAAATTCGCAAATTGTTAGTAAGATGTTACTTGGTGGGGAGGTGAAGTTGGCTTCTATTGTGGTAACTTTCCTATACTAACTGCTAATTTAAAAGTAACATTTCAGGACAGGGTTCAGAGAGCTCCGAGCAAGTCAAATTCTGGTTTTTTCGCAACGACGACGATTTTACTTATATTTTTCACTTTAGTGGTACCAATGATTCGTCAAATATTGGTAAAGTAGCACCCATTTCCTTTTTTAAAAAAAGAAAGAAAAACGCTATTGTTTTGAAGCATCAGTTTGACCTACATGAACTTAAAAAACTCGTGGCATGAGTAAAAAGATTACCACACTTTTGATTTAGAACATTTGCGTTTCCAGTTTCGCTTTTTTTTTTGTTGTGCGTGAACTTTCAAAGATTGAAATATCATAACAATGATGACTGCAGTAAGCGACATTGTGAAATCCAGTCTAAAATTTCGCCTTGAAGAGTGTACTCGACGAGGAACGTTAACATCACCACACCACTATCACAACTACAAACCGCAATAACAAGAAACGCAGAACAGCAACGACATTACAGCAAAAGCAGCAATAATGACTAGCGGACTCGTACTGCAATCTCACCAATCTTCTATAATCTCTCAAATAACAATAGTAGAATGTGTGATTACGTTTCAGTAAATGTTCTTCGTCGTTGATTTACTTTGCTGCATTTGATGTCAATAAACTCTCTCAAAACTCGCTTGCATCTTGCGTCGCGGATTTTCAGAAGCCGTGATATTCTGAGCCAGTGGTGATAAGCATGGCAGAGGTATTTGAATGTGAATCTCAGAGATCAATCTTGTTTATCCGACGAGGGGATGGTAATTGCAGCAATAGTAGTAGCAGTATTAGCATTAGCATTTCGACAGCTGACATTTCAGCGACCATGCCTTTTAGAGTCTGGACGTATGTTGTTTTAGAAAATTTTTCAGTACGAGGAGAGAAGTGTAAAAAAGCCCTCTTATACAACATACGTCCAGGCTTTGAATAGGCAAAGTCATCGAAACGTAAGCCGCCGCAATTGCTATTGCTACTACTGATACTACTAATACAGTTACCAACCTCGTTTGGCTAAACAAATTTTTGAGGCTCTTATGTATTCTACTTATGCCGAGGCTTATAGAAAGGCATTCTTTCAAACTACTTGATTATATCCCTATAATGTAGAGTGCTGTGCAAAAACATTCGTGTCAGCCGGGACTCGAACCCAGATCTCTCATTCCGGGAGCATGTGCTGAAACGTTGCACCACCGAGCTCGTTTTGCACAACACTCTACATTATTGGGAATATTATAATATCATGGCACCGCAAGAGACGGTCAAATAAATGAATTCCAACTGATTATTGGTACCAAATATCTGCCAGCATATGTGAATTCAATGCCGATAGATTCTGCTGCCAAACTGTCGACGGTAGCTGTTGACAGATAACGCGTCGCAGCGTACAAAGAGTGTTGTGCAAACCGATGTCGGTGGTGCAACTTTTCAGCATACGCTCCCGGAAAGAGTGAGATCTGGGCTCGAATCCCGGCTGACACAAATGTTTCTGTACAGCACTCTACATTACTGGGTATATTACCAGATCATGTCACCGCAGGAGGCGGTCGAATAAATGATTATCAATGGATTACTTGATTATACCCGTCAAAACGATCTCCCATTTCACCTTAACACGATCATATCAGATTCTCGAGGAAAGTGCTCTCTACAAATTGGAACAAATTTCCGAAGGAGAGTAACTCATTACAAGTGAGAGCACCCTATGTCTGATGGACAGCGAGACGACTGGGAGATATACGAGGACTGATACCTTATATAAGGACGGCGTAGAAAGCCTTTCATTGAGGTTGATATGTTAAAGACCTCTTGATTACCGGAAAACAAAAAGGAAAATCTTTCGCACAGCTCTGATAAGTGACACGATAGTGTGAAAGCCTTTTGGATAATCCTCTGTTTTTTTTTTCCCAACCCAGGCGAGAGGTTTGGTATAATATAGTGTGGTAATCTGATGAAATGATAATGTTTTGAGCCTTTTATAGGATCTGGTACCGCACTTATACAGTAGTGGACAACTGCTGTTTCGCCTTTGCAGGCTCCTCAGTAGCACGGTGTATTTCGGTTCAGCCGATCCCTTGCAGGGAGATTTAACCCTACCTATAAAGGAATCGACGTCAAATTATCAAATCACCGTATGTCAAGAAACAAAATCTTCCGATATTGCACTGACCACAGATGATCGCTTATGGCTGATAGAATGAATCATGCCTTTACGATTTTGTCTCTCGACATGCGGTGATCTAATAAAGCGGCGTCGATTATCCATAAGTAGTGATATACACACTGCAGGATCGGCTCAATCGAAAGGCACTGTGCTACTGAGGAGCCCGCAAGGGCAAAACATCAGCTGTTCAGAAATGTATAGGTGCTGTACAGACCCTATCAAAGGCTCAAAACATTATCATGATACAGATTGTTAATATTCTTGAGCGAAATCTATATAAACAGTTGAGAGTAGAGGTATGTTATAATATAATTTATTCAATAACCTAAGATTTCGATGGTTTTGCCTTCTTCAGAGCCTGGAAAGATCACATTGCCCACAATCCTAGTCAGTCAAACACCTCCATTACTTGAACAGAAATATTGAACGGAAAAAAGTCAACTAAATTCAAACTTTGGTTTTGAACGCATCAAGCGCTAAACAACTTGGAAACATATTTATCGCTTTCTGTACAGCACATGCACATTATGCCCTAACGGTAAGGACGGTGATTGCATGAGCACGGATATAGATTACTTAATCTCTTGCAAAGCATACAAAGACAAGTACATCGGAGAAACGGATAGGTCACACTGTGTCCGCGTAAAAGAACACCTAACCGGCAAGCGTAATGCTAAACCCTACACCACTCGGGCTCGCAGAAAGCATGGACACATGACGGGGCAGATTTTGAAGTTGAAGTCACCATCCTAGCACAGGAACATGAAATCTCGGCGTGTCACACACTGGAAGCGCTCCTTATATATGTCACCAATCCAAGCATGATTCACATGAAAGGATAGTGTTATTCTATAGTAGGTGGCGCATTCGCAGCCCATGTGATCTTTTGCACGGTTGATTGCCACTTGGGCCACTTGGTGGGGCACTTATAGAAATTCGATAAATATTTCAGAGTTGTTTTGTGCTCAATGCGATTAAAAACAAGCCGACTTTTTCTGTAGACGCATTAATGGTGTCTGGCCGACCAGGTTGTGGGCCACCTACCCTTTATAAGCTCCGAAAAAGGCGAAACAGCGAAAACTATAGTTTACCGAATAAACTGTGTCGTAACAATTTTGTTCTTGACTTACAGAGAAAAACACGGGATCACTGAAGAGTGTCAAGGTGGATATACAGCCATGTTAAAACCTGTACTTTAACAATCTTCTTAATGGCATAGTTCACGTTAGCTACATGCAAAATACCCTGTCATAGTCAACGAATTTGCCTATTGTGCTGGTATTGCATTTTTGAGATCGATTCAGATTATAACTTTGTTTTGGAATTAAACTCTCAACTGTGCCTTTCCTGCGGTTTCTTGGGTAGAATGAGACTGTACACATGTTTAACAAGACCTTCATATAACTTTTTCATATCAAAGTCGACCGATCAAGGGTTGCACTCAGTTTGAAGATTCCTTCTGTGGACCATACCGTCACCCTGGAACCATTCGCATCTCAACTGCTTCACGGCATCGTCAGGAGTTTTGCACCATCCCACGGTGATACGATCGTTGTTGGTATCCTTAATTGAAAATCTCTACAACCTCAGCAAATTGACAGTCAATCACTGCCTTTCAATCAACTATTCTGTAAGCCTCGTTATTCATATAATAATTATATATTCGGATAATCTCAGAGAATGGTTAACGAGCACTTCAAGATTGATATTCCAGTAGCTTGTGTGCATATCAGCAGTTGGCATTTCTTAAGCTATCGACTGACTGCTAGAGGTCTAGTGATAAAGCGGAAAGTACTAAGTGTTGACTAATAGAGCGTGTAACCCTGATGAAGCAGGAGAGACTGCCAGAAATCACGTAAGTCACTGAAATATCAACTTCAAAAAAGCTCAAAAATTCTCCTTAGGTCTTATTCAGCGAGTTGTAAGATAAGACACACATTTCACATCCATATTCAATGGTATCGCACAATACAGCAATGAGCGTTGCTTCGTTAGGGTAAACCCACCGCAAGCTGAATCGACACCAAGACGTTTCATGTCCGCGTCACACCTTCGATACAAGTAATAACCTGATAGTCGTTCTTTGAAGTGGCAAATAAATGAGAAGACTGATTGCGTTTATCAAAAATATCACTGTCACCTATCAGAAAAAAGTGAATTATCAAAAGAACACCTAATTAGCATACGAATGAAAAGGTATAAAAGCCGAAGAATCAGCCTGACTGGTAATTAGAAGAAGGAGAGAAGAAATGGCCACAATTCCTCCCGGCGACATCCATACCCAGCCGAACGCGAAGATTGTTTTCAACGCGCCATACGACGACAAGCACACCTACCACATCAAGATCATCAACGCTTCGGGACGACGCATCGGATGGGCGATCAAGACGACGAACATGAAACGTCTGGGTGTCGATCCAGCTTGCGGTGTGCTTGATCCAAAGGAAGCAACGCTTATGGCTGTGTCATGCGATACCTTCGAATATGGGCGTGAGGTGTGTGTCTTATCTTTTAACTCACTAGTTATGACCTAAGGGGAATTCTTGAGCCTTTTTGAAGTTGATATGTTTGTGACTTACGTAAGTTTTGGCAGTCTGTCCTGCCTCATCAGGGTCACACGCTCTATTACTCATCAATTAGTACTTCCCGTTCTTCACTAGACCTCTAGTAGTCAGTCGATAGCTTGAGAAATGGGAGCTGCTGATACGCACGCAAGCCACTGGAATATCAATCACGAAATGGCTCAAAACATTCTTGCAGATTATAAGTGTTTGTAGCGAGGTCTAGAAAACGGTCTATTGAAAGTCTCTTATTATTTGCCAATTCACTAGTGTTGTCGTGATTTTTCCTTCAGGACACCAATAACGATCGTATCACCGTGGAATGGTGCAACACTCCCGAGGGAGCCGCGAAGCAGTTCAGGCGCGAATGGTTCCAAGGAGACGGTATGGTCCGCAGAAAGAATCTTCCCATCGAGTACAACCCTTGATCGGTCGGCTGTAATATAAAATATCTATATGAAAGTGTTATTGTTCGATATATGTACAGTCTTGTCCCACCTAAGAAAAGAGAACACAAGCAAAATATAATTAAGTAGTCATTTGCAAGACAAAGGTATAACCTAAATTGACCTCGGAATCCCATCACAACAGACGAATCCGTTGACAGTGATAGAGTATTTCACATAGAGCTAACGTGAGCGATGACATTAAAAAGTTGATTGAAAAATAAGCTTCTAAGCCGACTGTCTATCAACCTCGGCATTAATTCCTCAGTTCTTCTTTGTAGGCCAAAAGTGAATTTTAACATATTCACCGTAACTTTAATGAGTCTCCCACTAAGTTATCCAAGTGGAATCTAACCGTGCAAGGATTGCATAGACTCCGAATGCACCACTCACTTGAATAACACTATTATCCCTTGTTGATTAATCAGGTTTAAATTGGTGGTGCTCATCCAGAACGCTTCCAATATCTGACACGCTGATTCTTTCTGTTTCTCTATGAGGATGGTGAGTTCGAAATTTATCTTGTTATCTCTCCGAGTTCTATGCGAGCGTAGTGGATTGTATGGTTTGACATCTGACTTGTCGGCGAGGTGTTCTTTGATGCGGAAACAAAGTGGCCTATCCCTTTGCCCGATGTGAATGTCGCTGCATGCTTTACAAAACAATAGGTAAACCATACCCGTGTTCATGCCATCACCGTCCTTAACGTTTGGACATATCACGCATGTGTTGTACAGAAGCAATGAATATGCCCGAAAGTTGTTTTGTGCTTGATGCGATTGAAACCTGGGATTGAATTTAGGTGTCTTTTTTTTTGGAGTAATGGAGATGTTTGCATGACTAGATTGTGGATAACGTAATCTTTCAGAGTCTGAAGAGGGCGAGCCACTGAAGTGTCAGTTTATTGGAAGAATGTTCTAGCAACCCCGCGTTTGGGTTAGAAAGAAAAAACAAGGGATTATCAGAAAAGTTTTTGCAGTGTCGTGTCACTTATTGAAGTTGCGCGACGGATTTTCTTTGCTTATTTTAGTGGAAAGTATTTGACATCTAGAGAACGTGAATTTTTGAGCTGAATCGAGTATTAGCCGAGTTCAGCAATATTCTGTAACTTGTCAGAGCTGCGGAATGGTACTTCTTGTAATAATTTCCAGGACCGGCTATCTAATAATCTCGGTATGTTTCAGTGAGTGCTTGTTTTCCTCTTAAGCCAGATACGAGGTTTCATAACAATGCTTATTCAAACACATGATGTTTCGACAGGTTCGCCTCTTCAGCCCCTGATTGTTACAATCCAATCAGTCCAGCACCTGCTTTAGTCTTTCAGAAAAAATCTCCAAACCCAGAATTTAATCACTTCAAGCTTCAGAGCGTCTTCTTGCAATCTCAAGGATAGCCACGCCCTGACATTACATAGAGCGTTCGTTGTTGGCTGCCGGAGAGTGTTGGGGTGAGGGTGCGCCCGCGCGCGCCGCAACAACCATTACAGCCCGATGCTCCCAAGGCATACACCTAAATATGAAAGAATAAGGTGGCAAATGTGAGATAATTTTTTCTTGTGAAAGCACTAGCGCAGCTTTTTTTTTATTGAAATTAACTTTAGTGAGGTAAATCTTCACAATGAAATTTTTTGGCCACTTTTTCTTGCCACATATGTAGTAGACGGGACTAAATAGACTAAGATTATCGCCAACAGACCACCTGAAGCAGTTAAGGCGATGTCGCCTACAGAGCTATTCCGGCCCAGATTGGATTGTCGACAAGTGACCATAATTTTCATCAATTGACTAAGGAGTTTTCCCAGGTGGAACAGCAAAGAACAAATAACGTTTCGCAGTGAGCACACGTGAATTAGGATAAAATTCAAGGACATCTTCGATTTCAAATCACAAGATCTGAAAATCGTTCTTTGAAGCTGGAAATTAAATGGAATAGTGATTGTGCTCATCACAAATATCACTCTCACTTATCTGAGAAAAATATTTTTAAAGAATCAGAATAAAACACCTAAATAGCATATGAATGAAAAAATTTGAAAGCTGAAGAATCAGCCTGACTGGTAATTAGAAGAAGGACAGAAGAAATGGCCATAATTCCTCCCGGCGACATCCACACCCAGCCGAACGCGAAGATTGTTTTCAACGCGCCATACGACGACAAGCACAGCTACCACATCAAGATTATCAACGCTTCAGACGACGCATTGGACGCGCCATCAAGATGACGAATATGAAACGTCTTGGTGTCGATCCAGCTTGCGGAGTATTTGACATTCAGTACCAGCTAAACTTTTCAGATAGGTAAACAATTGTTCTGAGAACTGGTTCGCATACTTCACAGTGGAAAAGTGAGTGGAAGGGAAGGAGATTACGCTTGGCGTGTTTTGTCTTGACCATTCAACTATTAGTAAAACGTTTTCAAGACCAAATCCGTAAGTATTCCTCTGGTCGAAGACATTCACTTTAAGGAAAGATTGAGATGGTCATCAAATCATAAGTCCTTGTTCCTATATACTTCCTTTTTTTTCAATTTGAGTCAAATACGTGATTTTAATAATAAAATTTATGCAAACGGTTAACGTTTTGGAGCCTTCGCCTTTTTTAGGGCTTGTAAAGATCAACTTGTCCACATTTCATTCGCTAAACACTTCTGTTACTTCATTAGAAAAAATCCCCGAACTTAAATTCCGATCGCATCAGGGACAAATCAACTTTCAACTACTTGCCACTCTTCTGAGTACTCCATTGAGTTGTTCAAGTGGTGACCATCGTATAGAGATAACATCAATTCGTGTGTAATAAATTCACCTCCCACATCATAATGACATTTTTGTACGCTGTGTCATATCATGAGTCATCACAATTCATCCTTCCTTGCGATTTATTGGATTAATCAAGCTCAAGCTCCGATTCACAACAAAAAAGTCTGAATCAGTGGAGAATTTTGAGGTTGACAAACAGACTGTCGGAATAAGCATTAATTTTAGATAACTACAGTGCTTCGAGAGTTGAGGACGTAATAGTATTCTTAAAGAGACCTTGATCTGTGTCCCATGAGAAAATATGGTGTCTCTGCCTATACATACTATGTATTACAGCGTCATGCAAGTCCTTAGTGTCAGCATCTGAAAGTGCTTTGCATTTGTGCTGTATCCACTTCAGTATTTCTTAAGTATAAACCACATTTTGAGAAAGTTTCTCTCATAAAGATTAAAATGGGCTCAACACTTAGTCTCCTGTCACATTAGCGATCAGTAAACTCGTTCGAGAAAAAATTTGTATACTTCCAAGCGCAGGACATTTACTAACTCAACGTCTGTCACAACCTCCGTTTTATGAAGGATTTTCACTGATCACAAATAGCGCAGGAAAATGTTTCAGTGCACGGGAGTGAATTCATAGATAAAATGACTCCTATATCCTTTTGCGAACGATGAGGGTCAATATGACCTTCAGCTGGGCGCGCCGTTCGCACGATTATGAAGATTGGTGGGTGTTCCTCTACAAATTCAAGTTAACTGAGTTTTCAGAGAGACATCATCATCAAAAAACGATAGAATTTCGCTGCTGAGACTCCTGTATGCATAATTTTAGCAAGGTTAACGCTAATGCTTCTGAAAACATTGATCTTTCAAGAGGAATAACCACGTAATCTTGCGAAAAGTTATTTCCAGCTCTTATTGAAAATTCTTCCTGTCCTCTTGATGTCCTTGCATTCAATCGATTGCTTGGAAAATTTTGATTTTGATAGTGAGCTTGTTATGTGGAAAGATTTCTATATTACGCCCTACTATTAATAGAAAGATAACGTTTTCCAACCGCACTCATTTTTTCAAAATCGCAGTGGACCTCTTGGGATTATATGATCAGATTTCGATTTTTTTGAATTTTTTTTTTGTAAAATATCAAGCTATTACTGAAGGAACTTTTGAATATGAAATCTTGAGAGGAACAACGCCCGAGTGTCTTAAAATTTCTTACTTCTGAAAACAATTTCTGCCGCATTCAATTGCACTTCAAGGGTTGCGGTCCCGAGACCTTGGTTTTTTTTTTTTCTAGAAAAGACCTATTCCGCTAGATTATTACTACTCATTAGATGGTTCGAAAAAAGAGATTTCAGAACCAAGGTTGGTTCTTATAAAGGACATCTTCTGCTTGTGTTATTAGCGAAAAAATTGATAAAATTTGCGCGTGCCGCAATCAACCCGTCCTTTCAATTTACAGCGAATTTCTCGATTTGTATATAGAAAAATTTATGCTAAGGAAGCCTCATTATTACGAAAATTTGGTGAGATGTTATTATAGGAACTTCTATAAACGTAGTTCTAGTGAAAAGAATGCTCAGTTGTCCTATAAATTGTTGCTACTACATTCTTCAGAAAACGACTTAGTAACTCTTCTTGAAAAATGTATGTTTATAAGCCATATTTTACATAATGCGGATAATGTTAACAACGTACTTTTTTCTTTCATTCAAACTGCAAATAATTACGCGATATCTGAAACAAAGTGAATTTAATTGGTGTATTTCATTTCTCAAATGGCTCGTTTTTTGCACTGTAATAGTCGAAATAAAATTTTGTTTCACATTCGAGTTTGTCTCGCCGAATAGAAGTTTTTCCATGACTGAATTTCAATCACCATATAGGGCGAATCTTACTGATTTCAACAGCCCGAATACCTTTGTGGACAGTGAATGCGGGAGTACGAACTGAATAAAAGAAATGTGGAATCCACACAACGTAATACTTGTGATATTCGGTCTTACAATAATCATAGAAGGATAAAGTGCAACATCGTTATTCGTCGACTCCGATTTCATGTTGGCCGTACCATTGAATGCACAATTCGTTGGAAGAACGATTGACAGAATCGGCCAATGGATACCTTAGTATCTCGCTTTGATGCAGTCTGAACGTCACAGAAAGTGAAGGAAAGACTTGGTCGGACTCACAAAATTCATAGAGCAAGTTATAAAAAAATTCATTGAAACGTCTCGTACTAGTTGCGAACCAGAATAGGAAAGCATACCTGTCACATAACGATCTACGAATTACAGCGATAGAAACAATTTCAAAACATTGTGGACACTTTCAGAATCATGAAAGGCATCACAACGACAAATAATACACGGGACACGCCTTCCACCTTTTGGAATAATGTGTCAGTCACAATAGAAACGCACCAGCGTCACTTTTATTTAGCACCAAATCAACACGAACAACTCAAAGGAAACAAGAAAGAAGAAAAATCTGCATTGAAAGAATTCATTATTGATCCACAGTGGTCGACTTCCACTCACAAAGAAATCAAAAACAAGTAAATGGTGTAAAGCTCAAGCTACATCTCTTGAATGGAATCACACATTTTAACATGCGAATTGATCATTCGATCCAAAGTGGAATCTAGCACCTCTTCTATGCAGCTGTTTTCTGTTGTCGTTTCTTCACACCATAGTTATGCACATGGGCAATATTCACTTCGGTGGTGGTAATTTGATCTTTCACAAAAGCTAACTCGGCTGTTAACTCATCTACTACCTGGAATAAGCCTGAGTTTCAAACTCCTGGTTTCATGTTCTAACTCTTAAAACTGCCAATTCCTTTTTTATGACAGGAAGCATGATGTAAAATATGACATATAGAAGATGGAGTACACCAGCAAAACTAACGTGTTAAGCGATGTCATTACGATCCACTCCTTTGAAGATTCAATTTACCAAAATTACTAAAAGAAGCTGTGTCATAGTCTAAGAGAGTAAAAGAGATCGTGCAATAGTAGTTTGATTGGAATTCAGTCTCTAACGCTCAGTATTGATGAATCCCTTGAAGATGCACCACATACACGACTCCCTTGAGTATGGAAGAAGCAACTAAAGCATAGTTAGATTATACGGTGACTTGTGGTCTAGTCATCAAATTAGTGTTTTCATTCTCCTAAACTAGTCTGATACAAAATCATCAACTGCACAGAGACGAACAGATCCCCCGTGCACAAAATCAAATCATCAATCGTATCATTATAGAGCACTTCGAACCACTCAACGAGATTAGATTGGGCCGCTACTCATTTTGTGGAAGATCTTGAAAAGGAGCGGCAGAGGTCTAACAATAAAAGTAAAAAAGCAGTTCAAAAAAATCACTTCAAAGACCTTTCCTTGACATCTCCGTGAATACTAAGTTTTCTAAACAAGAAAAGTTATCATCATAGTCAACATCTAGATCAATGATGAAAGGGGTTAGTAGTAGTTTCAATTCGTTAGGTTCCTCTTTGTCGTGAAAAACCTATTCCCAAATAACGGATACGATGCTCGAACCTACTTATCTCACTGAATAGTACATTCGACCCCTTCCACTTCAGTAAACATATGAGATAGGAAATCAACCACGTCACATATTTTCCGCACTGGTCAGAGATTGCTCGGACTATCTATCTCTTTTTGAAATGACTAGTGCAGACAACAAATCAAGCTTTGCAATCTGGACTAACAATCAAACTAGTGCCTTATTAGTGTAGCAGTTCATATAACTAGGATGAAGCATATAGATAGCCACTCGTATTTTCGGTAAAGCAGTTGAAAATAAAGTCTATTCCACAAAAGGATAAGTATTTACGTGGAACAAAACAAAGTAAGACAAGATACAAATTGATAGAAATTCCGGAACATCAATTTCCTTAATCAAGACTTCAAAACTCAGACGGACATACCTTCTGCACGCTATTTTTGTTTTTCTCCAACAGCTCTTTAGCTTTATCAAGTTCATATTCCACCATGACATTTGCACCCAACCAAATCGAAACCTGAAATTATTGCATGACTTGTTTATGATCAATATCGTCTGTTCCTTTCACTTAACGATGGAGTGACTCTGTCGGGTGCCAAAAAAGTGTTTGCTTTACCTTACAGAGCATTAAGTGTTCCACCGCATGTTTCAAAAGAACAAATAGCTCTACTTCAAATTTTCTTGAAAGGTTCTAATCACTGATTCGCCTTTGTGTAGTAGACCTGACATCAGTGGAAATCAGATGCTTACGGATCAGACTCAGCCCTTTCACTGAGATATGTCACATATCCCATCCATCTGATGTACTTCATCACGGCATATACTCCAGTGAGTCTGATTTTTGACCGCTCACCCAAGTTAGAGGTACAACCTCACTCTCCCTCTTGAATAAAAGCGATTGACTTACTCCCCCCTCAAGAGCACGTTCGAGAATGATTCTCGCACCTACATTCAAAGAAATAGGCAGGCATAGTAGTAGTGACATTTTCGATGCAATGTTACCGTTGATGAGAGCATAGATGCCATAATTTTGCAAAAATTTCACAATTTTTTCCGTCTGATAGAGGTGGAGGTATTTATAGAGGCGATTAAAATAACGCATGACAGCAAGTACTTGCACCAATTTCAAAATAAAAAAAATACTATTAATCCATTACATACATGAGTGATGTGTGGCCGATTCTTATAGGCCCTCCATGCAACAATACGGTGGTGATTATTTTCACGGCGATGAAGCATTTCAAATTCTAATACGTACTTAGCGAAAAGTAGTTTCAGAGGTTAATTAAAACTGGAGGTAGGTTCTTTTCATAATAGGATCATGTAGGGTAGAAGTGACAGAAGCATGTCAGCTGTGGAGAGAACACCATGAAATGTAGTTATTCTTCACCTGATATAGAGATAAATATACGTGGCTTCAGAAAATTTTTGACTGGAAGAGGTGAATGCCTTCTTCACTGTCTGACAGAAAAAAAAGACCTTATCCTCTGGACGTGAGCTCATATTTTTGCGAATGTTGTAAATGCACTCCACCCTCTGAGTTTCAATGAGTCGCTGCTTTCTTCTCCTTAACTTATTGACGATGAAGCGGTCCCACAATAATATCAATTTTTCAAATAGTTCATTTTGGTGCACAGAAGTTTATTCGTGGAGTTTATGATCACTCCATAGCTCTATGGAATACTATGGTATGCTTCCTTTACAAATGATATACGTCGTTTGTGGGAAGATGTCTTCTTAGTAATTTATTTTGCTCATTTTGCTCTTCACAGTAACCAGATTTGTTGCAAATACACAAGAGGAAAGCTATTGAGAGAACAGCGCAAAAGATACTCAACATGGTGGATTTCGTCATCGAACGGAGAAAACGCGGTTCTTGAATTTTCGCTACCCCAAATGGTGTCCATTTGCTGTTTATGAAAATCGATTTTCACTTTGCGCTCACGAAAATACCAAATCCTCTTTTACTGCTTTTCCAAGTAACACTTTCACAAATGTCAATGACAATATTTGATAAGCGCTGTTTTGTCGTCTCAGTCAGGTAAAAGACGCAGTATCTGGTATTTTTAGCATGCCTTAGCGCATTATGTAAGGATTTCTTTTTTTTTACATTTTTTCTTAAACTACATTTATTCGTCGGTGATTAAATAGCCAGTCCACGCAATCCGTATCACACTATGCAAGGATTATTCTGATGTCTAGCTGTATATGATGTAATCTGTCAAATCAGCATAATCTCTGATGATTTAGGCAGGTTGAAATAATAATATATTTTAGCTTTTCTGTACTGGTCTTTATAGCAATAGAGGTTCCTTTTGACACAAGGAATGCGACCTTCCGCTTTATTTGGTGCTCTTGGCGGCACCTCAGTTAAATATAGACATATTATCAAGTGCTTTGCTAATATTCCACAAGATAGACATTGAAGTATTGGACGGAACTCCCAATGATAAATGCTTACATAGTCCTACTTCTCAGCAACCTTACAGTCAACCAAATAATTCACTGCTTGCAAAGTGGGTGAATCGAACAGAATTGATATAGGAAGAAATGTACGGTGGAATTCAACTCGCACAGATACAAGCTTCTCGGTCATATTTAACCTTCAGTCAAACACCAAAGCGCGTCTCGCGGCCTTGCAACTAACCAAATATCTTCTAACTATATAATTTTCAAATATTGCAAACGATAATCTTCATCTTCTAATCAAACTTTTTTATGAAATGTGTAAAAACGAACAGTTTCTGGTTTCTTCACAGTAGCTTTGGCGTAAACTTCCTCAGCAACTAGAAACGTCGTATCAAACGGCTCATCTTTTTCCTAAACGGGAATACTTCAATGTTGAAATAGCAATTTGTAGAGTAAACCATAAAGAAACGTGGCCAACGACATCAACTTAAGATCAGATGGCAAATTTCTACCACTTACTTTCTTACTGATCAATATATCGAGAATAGCCAAACTGTTTTTGAAATCAGGCAACTTCTCAACCATCCTGAAATTACTAGTATAAAGATAAAATAAAGCATTCGGCGCCAATCAGTCTCTTAAGACTTCCTACGCATTGACTTCATTAACACATTTACTACGACGTAATATCTGCAAGAGTCAGTTTTTAAAAGGACATTTTAATCTGAATGATTTCTGCGAAGGTCATTTTCTGCTTCTTGATGGTTTATTTTGGTGTTCAGAACTCCGTTTCTGTAGTTCTGTAGTAGTAGTTTCTGTAGCTAATAAACGAATTTGCTAGCGTTTTGCTGCATTCTTCGCAGTGCTACGATGCCTCATATATACCTAAGAGAATTGAGTAGTGAGCAAAAATATGTCCTCAGACGGGAGTCGAACCCGCGTTTCATCCATACCGGGGACACGTGCTACCACTACACCCCAACAGCTAACATAGAGATGTTGAAGAATGAGTGATGGCGCCAATGTACTTGCTCACCACTCAATTCTCTAAACATTTATAAAACAGTATAACACTGAGAAAAAGGCAGTAAAAATACTAGAAAGTAATAGTCAATCAGAAGTGATAAAATTACCATGATTTTGGTATCGTTCAATTCCACATTTTCTTGTGAGCATTTTCAATATACAACTTGTTTATACTGGTTTTGAGATGGAGCTGTCGTGAAGACAAATTAGCTTGCTACTCATGTACGAATGGTACGTAGGAGAAAGTGCTAGTGAAATGGCACGTAAAATTAATGGAGCTTCTAGCTTTCTGAGACGGTCCAGGCGCGACTCATCTTCGAGGATGTTCTTTCCAGCTTTGAACCTTCGTGAATCACTTCATAGCCGTCCTTTCTGCAACCGTATCATGGCTCCAAGCTCCACTAATCTGTACGCCGCTTCGCTAGCATTTTCCCCTACGCGCGGTGTAATGAGTAGCAAGCGAATTTGTTACCATGACAGCTCAATCTTAGAGCAGGTATAAGCAAGTTGTATACCAAAATGTTCGCAGGAAAATGCTCAATTGAAGGAAACCAAAATCATGCAATTTCAAATACTTCTGATTAATAAATTTGATGTTTTGTTGCCCTAGTGTCAGAACTCATAAAAAGACCTAATATTATTATTGATGTAAGCATGTCCGCACTATAGAACTCGACTTAGCCTTCAACGAAGAAAGAAAATTTTATTTAGCAAGAAGTAAATGTATGTGTATTGCTACGCTATTCAATTACTAGCATTCTTTCTCGCTCATTTCTTATCGTTTTTCTTGCTTTCTTCGTGGGTGTTTCGCTTCAGCTGTTGAAGCTTATTGCGTTTAGAGTCGTGTCGATCAACTAGCACTCGATAATGAATGTGAAGAACAAGAAAAAGAAGAAGAAGAAGAGAAAAAGAACAACATACCGTTTCGCTGTCTAGAGAGCTGGCAAGTGTTCAAAGTTTTTTTCATCAGTTTCCATGTAGTTACTAAGTGTACTCTACATGCATACACAATCTACTGCGGTTATTTCAACATGATCTCAGTGGACGATGACAGCAGTATTAGAGGCCTATTGATGTTTTTCGCTTGTTAATTATCCGTTTTAGTTGTATATGGGAAGTGATTACTTGCTTATGTATCAGTTTATGAAATAACTACTCATACTTGTGATTTTATTAAGCCTTCACTTACTCTAATAAAGTTTCGGTAAACAAGCCAAGTGGATTGACTATGCAGTAGTTCTTCAGCTAAAAAGGCTTTGTAACTATTTGTGTTCACTCGGATCCTCCGAATCAACACATCGTCAACATCCATCAGCGCCGCTTCAAGCACACATTTCTCAATGTCTCTCTACAGATATAGAAAATTCTGCTACATTTACGACAGCCCCTAAGTACACACTGAACGCTTTCATTCCATGAGTGTGCCTTTTATGAGGCATGTATTACAGAAATGCAACTACAGCTCTGAATCGACCTCTCTAAAAGCCTAGACAGTCTCGAAATTTTTCTCTTGTGGCAAGTGAAGTCCAAGGAATATTATAGAAGATATAGAAGTATAGATTTAAAAGATAAATATAAATATAGGTAGTTGTCAAGATGTATTGATTGTGAGCGAGTTCTCAAAATAGTCGTGATAGCCGTAAGTCAAGCAAACGACAATCGACAATCAATCACTTTGAAAGAACGCCACGGTGATCTTTTCATTACACGTTGAGCGTGAATCGTTCGGCGTCGATCCCTATATATAGGGAGTATATATCCCTCTCAAATAATTGAGTGGACCGAAAAGCACCGTGCTACTGATGAGGTTGAAAGGTCGAAACACGTGTCAGCACTATAAGTACCATAACAGACCCATGAAGGACTTCAGATACTCTGTCAAGATCTATTAATTCTGAGCGAGGTCTCAATAAAGTCGACTGAAAGTGTTGGTATAAATGTAGATGTATACATGGCTCGACTGCGTCAACTCAACCAAGCCCCGATCCTTGTTAAAGAGTGATTTGGCAATTGTTATAGTTTTAGAGTTTAAAACAAATGTTTTGAGCAGTAGTTCCAAGTTACCATCGAAGGATGAAGAAGGTAACATCTGTGGAGTTCTTTCACATATGCAGTGCAATAGAGCATACCAATGAACGCACACTTCTCAATTGGCGAGCTCTCCCAAACACAATTTGTAAATTTGTTGACGTTAACAAAGCATCTATAAATAGAAGCCATATATGAACGCCCTCTCGTTTGTTCGTTTCCTCATATACAGGCGATTTTTGAAACATACTTTATGATGCATCATCGAAATATGAACGCGTTCGAAAAGGTGTTTTTCATAAACTCCTTATGGCAGGATACGTCCTATCTGGTCTGATCCTTTCTACATCGATCTGCTTTAGATCATTTACTAAATGAATATGTATGCTGTGATAGAAAGTTCTAGAACCTGTTAAAGAAACTCTTAGTTCCTAACAAACTGTGTGGAAAGACACACAGTTCTGTTATATCATAATATTCATATACTGCAAAATGAACTTTCGCCTGCATGTGAATCTTATTCATAAGTTTTGTCACATTATTTCCAATGTGTACCATTGTTATCGTTCGTAAACACTGATCCTTGAAATCGATAGGGCGCATAAAAGATTTTCGTTGAATCGGTCCAGCAATCACGAAAAAACGCTCGCTGTAAACATGTATGACTCAACCGATGACCCCAGATGCGCTCAATTACGATGCTATCTCGAAGGAATTTTGATTCGCCCCAAACAACAAGAACTACAAAATGATAGATGGAGTAGCACAGAAAACCGTAAAACAAAGAATCACAGAATTTAACGCTTAGACAGTATTTTTTTAACTGATAATGTACCTCGTTTTTTGTGATGTCATACTAGCTTCAACATATTTGTACTTCTTATAACGTTCCTCCAACAATGCAACACCAGCTTCTGGAGACAGTTTCTCCTTTTCCAACCATGCTTCCACATCTTCCTGAAAGATATGTTAAAGTTGTCGGTTTCATTTCACAAAAGGTAAAAGACTGAGCTAAAAAGGAATTTTATAGCTGCGTCCCTGATACAATAAAATTGTGCGAACAGCCCAAAACGTGAGTGATATAAAATCTCGATGTTTGCAGATTTCTCAGAAATCTAGCTTCGATCTAGAAGATATTGACAAAGTTTTTGACAAATTCAAAACTCGAAGCACTCCGATGCAATTGTGAAGTCTACTATTATAATATATGAACTACATTATTAACGGCCTAAGGACAAATTCGTTCTTTAATTAAACAAACAGATGACAAATATCGCCTTAGTAACTAATTATTTAGCCGAAATGGAAAACACCACTAAATACAGGCTGTGGGATATTTGAGAAGACGGAAGATAATATTACCTACTCCGAACTTCTGAATAAGCCTAGATCATAGCCGTAAGGAATAGCGAATCAATTTTAGAAAACAGAAAGTTTCAAATATTTGGATTCCTAAAAACTGAAAAAGAACCTCTTTGCAACTTTACGAATGAGTCACAACGTCCGGATTCACAGTTATTAAGATTCTTCAATAAATGTACGATAGCGAATCCTCCTCGTCCCTGATGGTGATAATTTCGCCGATTCTGTTGCCGTTACTTCTGATAGGTATCATCGTTAGATCGCATCGATTCGCGAAGGCTCTATCTTCGACGGGTCTTATCGCCAACATCTCTAGGAGGTTACCACTTCGAAAACATCATCCTACCATTTTGCAAAGGTCCTATGGACCGGTTCTAGTCGGCGCTGACAGGTGTTTGTGTCATAGATCAGTACGAATAATACTTCCCAGGACTGGATATCTATTGACCTCGGCATAGATTGAACAATTCGGAATTTCTTCTTGGTAAGCAGATAAGAGATCGTTAATAACAAAATTTATTGGATGCAGTAATATAGTACAATGATAATGAAATGGCCGACCCTCGCAGGTCTCGCCCTTTTAGAATAGTTTAGTTGTTTAAGTCTTCCAACGATTCACGGTCAAGCCAATTAAGCACAGAATTCCACAATCAAACGGGTCTGAAAGAGGTAAAACCCCCGCAAAGCCGGCCATTGTATCATTATTGCACTGTATTATTTTATTCATTAAATACTGCTATTCACAACTTCGTATCTCCTTTTTACGGAGAAAAAAATACTGGATAACAAAAAATACTGCTGGAATTCTGTATAGCACCTTTCGACGTAAATTTATACGGATTTCTCATATATTCATATGTGAAATACAATAGAATGAAAGCCTTACTACCGTTTCAGTGATCAAAATTATAGACACAAATGAATCACATATTATGTTAGTCGATTCTCACTGGTCAGAATTTGGAAGATCTGAAGTTCCCTTCTGAAAAAAAAAAATTATTTTCAAACTTGATTTGGATGACAGCTTATTCCTATAGACAAGTCAAACTCAACCGGGAAAAAGCAACCGAGAAGTGACATATAGGTGGCAGCAAGATTATATTCACGTTCCAAAATCTAGAACTTAACCTGCCGAAATCCAAAAATTTTACAATTTGACAGCTTCTCAAAAAAAAGTTGTGGCTACTAATTTTTAGACAATACAGGAAACGTACTGGAAAGTACTATTATTGAATTTCTCTACCGAAATGATAACTACACAGAACTCGCCGATTTTGAAAGATCCCAATTCGACTCCTTTAAAGTGCAATTTCGGAGAAAATTCGCTTCTCATTTTCTTTGTCCTGACAGTCGAATTTTGAGCACATGAGAGATAGAACACCTTGAATTCTACACAAATCCTTTGGCTGTTTGAGTCTCCCAATTTTTTGACAGGACTGTTGTAAATGAAACAGGGCAAAAACGTGAAGAGCAACAACTTCAGTAATGGCAAGGTCCCAAACGTTAGAATTTGCAGCGTCGCTGAAGTAGTTCTCTTTATTTTACGCCATCAACAACAACTAAGCAGTCCAACTGTTGACTATCACAGGAACGACGGGGCCATCTGTGCCAATCATCACGCTGAGCACCATTAGCGAAAGGAAGAAGATTCCACGATACAACAACACGTCGACAAGAAAAACCAGGGTTTACCAGCACGATTAACAGCAAGTGGCTTGCAAAAAAGCGATATCATCAAGCTATGAGTGCGCTTTCCCAGAAGTGACATAAGTCTTAAGCATATAATCGAAGGCTATGTCGAACAAATAATGATGTAATTGCTCAATATACTACGCAGCTACAACGAGCAGTATCAAGTAAGAGCTTCATGTTGCACAAGATCTATTTGACTTGGAAATCGAATAACGCTATGTTCTTGATTCTCCGTACTTCTGTGCTTTGCGCGTAAAATTTTGTTCCTCTCGATTGACTGAACTGGCCGGAGCAGGATAATGTACTGCAGGATGTGTAAGATGTCGGTTCATCTTCAGTCAGTAGGACATATTCCACACCCCCTTCTCTCACGTGTGAATAATTTGAGCCGCTTTCCAACAATTCAACTTCTCCATGACCATTTCCATCAACATCAATTACGTAAGCGATAATCTGCGGAAAAACCAGTCAGTGTTCTAAAACCGAGGTCAGTTCTCAACCACAACAGCGCCGCATACGAAAAAAGGTGGCCCCTGTTGCAGCATGCCCCGCGCGGTTGCGCAATCGCCAAGGACAGACGGTCCCCCCGTTGGGCCAGCCTCGAACGCATGCATACACATACACAATAATGGATGGAATCAGGTACGAAGCGCGGCGAATAAACGAAACAAGATGGTGAACGAACGATGGACGCGCAGACAGAGAATACATAAAAGACGTACTCGATAACATTCGTCTCACGGAGGGACGGGGGAACGGATAGAAATTAGAGTTCGGCGACGACGAGGAAATGCTCGAGTGAGCCAGAACTGGTTAGACAGTTCGAAGTGAAAGCACTAGCCGAGTGAAGAAGAAAAATGGCGATTTTGTAAGAATAGCAAGTTTGAAGAGAGTACGGCCCTCATTGAATCGAAGAATTATGAAGAGTAACAAGAGAGGTGAAGACATTTTCATGGGTAGACACCGTATCGGCGGCACAGACGCGATAACGAGAGATGAAATGCGAGATGACGGAAGCTCTCAGTGGAAATAATACATTGTCAATATGCAAATTTGCGTACTGCCCATCGATCAGCCGTCAGTATAGGGACGACATCGATACTGCTACTTTGGCGACGTTTCCGGTCCCCATGAGTGATTCGATTTATCAGGGAATATTGAGCAGCCATGACGCGAATTCTCATTAAAGCAAAATGCAAACTGTAACATCGACATATTGCGCCACAAGTGACGTGTTAGAAATTTGGGAGTTTTGGTATTTTTTAAGAGTAACTCTGAAGACTTCTTTATAGTTATCTGAATCAATGAGTGAGGACTTTTCTCCTCGCATCCAGAAGTCTATTTTCATTGCACCGTTTCAAAACTGCCACTTCACTTCAAGAAATATTCGAATTACAGGTGATGTCTCAATTCCCTCTCAACTGACAACATGCCAATTCCCTTTTGCACGGGTGCCGTTTAGTTCATATATTCTAAACTACAGATCCTCATGAGAAGAATCTTAAACTTGCTAGTCGAAAGACCACGTCGATGTTCGTATGTATTGAACAGAATATTGAACACGGATGAAAATCGACCAGACTCTTTTTCGAGAATTTAGTGAATTTTCTATTGTTGTATCCTTCTCACTTATGCTCTCCATACGCACGTAGACACATTCGCGAATGTGTGTATGGGTTGAGACGTGTTTCCATGTGATGCTCTGCACGTCAATTCGGCCAAGAGCTCGCGATCAAGTGACTGAAAAGTACACTGAAGGCAATTCAAAACACTCCTCTACAAATTACTTCGCCTATATCAAAAGTTCTCGTCAAGGTAACTCATTACTATACCCATTTCCTAGGTAAAACAGCACCAGTTACCAACAGGCTCTTTTTTTTCAAAAAAAAAAAAGTAGAAATCAACAGCCTCGAGAAAGAAATTTGATGTTCCGTCTTCTTCAAGCGAGCGGAGGTTGAAGGGTAGCTCTGACATATGACAGTGGTGAATGGAGCAGTACAGAGACTCTAGTCTGTCCATACTAACATCACTATTTTACATGACAAGGTGGCTATATGGATTTATATTTTTCCCCTAATCAAAAGAATACGTGTTTCAGACATATATCGGGAAATTGTGAACAAATACAGCTTCGACGGAATCGTGACATGCCAAGGGCTCACAGCAATACTTGTCAACATTCGATGTCATCCAAAACCCTAGATCTATATATTTACTGAAGGAATAGCTTTAATGCACTGCGTCGAGCGTTCTATTCTCGAAGAGGAAATCACATATACTTCACGAAAGGAAAGGCCTAGTACTGATCCAAAGAAAATCAGCAGCTCCGACCCACTACTTCCATCTGCTCAAGACGCCATTTATCGTACTCCTTCACAATTTGAAAATGTTTCATTGTCTAATCTATGAATTTGTGCGAAATAATGGTAAGCTGATCATCCTACAGCTATATATGTGCTGCAATCATATCTAAATTTGATAAACATCAGCAGAAAGAAAAAATTAGAAGATAGCAGCTCATAAAACCCTCTCAATTCACACTCTCTTTTGATGGTGCAAAGACAGAGATTTCACACAAAAATCTAGAAAATCGACCCAAAAGAGAATGTCCCTCAAATGCGAGCCCCCGTTCTATCCTACACAAAATGCGTCGTCTGACAGACAGCAGGCACTGTGTGATAACACACTACTGGCGCCGGCCTGTTGAAGACTAGCCATTACCAAGCATCGAGACGATGGGAGACGAGACTCAATGATGTTTTGGATAGATAGCATTTGTTTCTTAACAGTCAATGTTTAACATGAACTTATATAAAAAATATTGCGCTTCCAAATCTCAGGTAAACATCCCAGTTCGCGATGAATTTTGTTAATTAAGTGGCCTCTTCTGGGTTCGCATTTAAGAGGGGAAAACGATAAGAGAAAAAAAATTGCTCGACACAACACAGTGAGTGCTCGTGAAAACGTTGCTCATGTTTGCTACAACCAAGATTTCTGGCGATCTTGGAAAGACAAATTTCACTTCGACTTCTTTTTTGAAATACTGCTTCAAACAAATTTGGAGCAAAAGCAGCATCGTCAAAAAATCCTACCAAGCTTTAAAACGATGGTAAAAACTCCTACGACAATGTCAAGCGAATTCCTGATGCTGAATATCATGTGAAGTTATAGAAACACGCATGTAGGGGTTGGGTAATCCACACCACACAAGCCTTTTCCCCAGTCTCATCAAGATCAGCAAATCGAACTAGACTTGTTCAGGGCGATAAAAACATCGAAATGACACACAAGGTGGCCCTTGAATGCCATTGTATTGGCCAACTACGTATTCCATAACCCGTACGATACTTAATGAAATCGAATACATGGCGCGTTCCTACAGGATTGATCTGCTGCGCCAAACGCCATATCCTTCTATAAGAGAGAAAAAAACCAGCAGTGGTCATCATTATGTGTTCAAATGTTTCCGAGGAATTTTTAATTATAAATAACATTACACAAGGGTATGAGCAGTGCAAACATAATCACAAGTGATACTTTTGAATCATTCTAGAACAGGTTCGTCAATGTCAGCGTTCACACAAAAACACTAACATCCTCTTGGTTCTCTGATTAATAAAACCTCTAATTTATTATATAGGTCCTTAAACAATTTCTATAAAAATGTTTGGATCACTGGTTTTCAAGAACCCTCAACTAAGCGCTTTCATAGCACTGTTTTGATTTTATATGTTTACAAAACTCTGGACTCAAGATGGGAGTTGAAACTGAGACTCACTCTTAGCGGAGCACGTGCCAGCCACTACAGCAAGGCCGTTACTCCCCTATCACTCTTTCTGCTATATATGGTATCGAAGATGTCAGCAACCAACAGTCAACGGATTTGGTTTGGTATGGAAATACTGATATAAAACCCAGTTAAGTTGACAGGTGTTGGCTACACGTAATTTACAAAACTCTCCATTCAACTGCTTTATAGTAGTATTTTAATATTTTAGAGTGATAGCAAAGCAAGGCCTTTAGTAGGTGAAGGTTAGCACTCGTCGTAGTAAGGGTGGAATGTGGGTTTGACTTCCGTCTGGTGTAGAGTTTTGCATATCAGTCAGCATTCCTGGATAAATAATATACTCAAAACTCTAATCCTCTTTTACTTCCTTACGCTAATTCTCTACAGTATTTCTTAAATCAACACTAATGCCTCTAATCTCCAATTTCTACACCTGAATCTCACGTCATGTGTCAATAAACTCTCTACACTTTGACTTCGCAAATTAATCGTAGGCTCAACTGTGTTACAGCACACAGTATTTTTCATTAGGCGGTACTCATGACTCACCATGTGTTCAATACCTCGGGAATCTATAATTCCATACTACTACTGCAGTGTATAGACTAAAAAGGGTATTGTCCACATTAACTCTTTGTTTTGAGCGCTTTCTAGCAGTGGTGTGATTTTGTATATATATATATATATATATATATATATATATATTCTACATATATATGCAAATACATATGTGTACATACACATATACGTATATATACATGCATATGTATGTGTAAATATATATATATATATATGTATATATCTATATAAATATATACAGTGTAGCAGTTGACTTTTACGCATAAATTCAATCTCAGGCAGAAGTTGAACCCGCGTTTCACCCCCACCGGGGACGTGTGCTACTACTACACCACCAAGGCCATCAATTTGCTACCACTAGTCCCTGATAAGGGTTTAACCCGAGTTTGATTCCTAGTTGGGCTCCAATTCTAGCATACCGCTCATTCGTTATGCAATGGTCAGTGGTGGCGTGCACTGCATATTGTTCTCGGTTCGATACCGCGCTCAGAACGTCGGAACGCTAATTCGAAGAAAAAAGGGTTTTATAAGCAAAAACTATTCGAAAACCTCGCAATATTTCAATTTTTTAATCATTTTGTACGCATGATATATGATCTTAGACTTTGATAGATAAATATAATATATATATATATAATATATATAATATATAATATATATATATAGGTACATATCAATCAATCTTGACAGATACAATATGTACAAAAGCGATTTGTCTCCAACCTTACTAGCAAAAGCGCATTTCCAGAAAAACAATGAAAATCGCCTAACAGCTGTTCCAAAGAACCCTTTCGCGTTCATGCCATCAACACTAGTGCCGCTCGCTATCGAACAGTATGTTGATGTCATCGATGGCGTCGTAACGGAGAATGTCAAACAAATCCAGAACAACAAGTCGAGCGAGGTCAAGTAAGCCGCGGCCCCTTATCCTATATTCAAGAACATATTGATAGTGGGTATGGAAACAATAGATTCACAATGCAGCCGACCCAATCCGGAACTAAAGTCACCAACTTATCAGAGAGTCGAAGAAATACCAAGCTATCTTCTGATTAATTAATCATGTAAACGATCGACAACAAGAAGTTTCATAACATGACCGACTATTAATTAACTTCGGCACTGAATGAATAACTCCTCGATTTTTTTATTCAAAAAAAACGAGTTGTTAAGTTGACGACTGTGAGCGGTTGGTGTACTTAACATCTCACAGAACATAAAACAAAAAAAGGTACGTAAGCTGTTCTGCTTTGGTTATGAGAGTGCTTGACTGATCATGTTTCATATCAGTTTGACTCTTTCAAGCTCTGACGTAGGCGACAAGGCCGAAACGTTAGCCACCATAACGTTTATTATACTGTTCATTTGTACCGGAAAAATCGTCAGCTTAACAACCTCATATTTGCTGAATAAAAATGAAAAAATAAAGGGGAAGTTTCTTCATTCACGAGAATTCACATGAGCTTTCGAAACTCTGTAATGCTCAAAAAGCACGAGATGAAGTCGCTCCCTCCAATTCACTGTGTGCACTGTTTTCTCAATTCGAATTGATAGTCAACTCCATAATCTTTGAAGGTCTCAAAAATGAAATCGAGATGGAACTCAACCTAATCTGCAAATTTTGTAAGAACAATGAAGACGATATGTCCCACCTAAAATCGTTGGCTAAGATAGTAGGATAATTTACTTTACAAGTGTTCAATCGTGCAGCGTAATATAACACAAAGATGGACTTTTGATAAGCCACTCTTAAAATTAAACGCGCCAGTTGACGATAGACTTTTTATTTCACGCAACTCGTCACCATATTTCGTTTCATAAATACCATGTGAACCACAACACAAGTTCTCCAAGTTCAAGGAATACGAACATGTGGCAAAAGTGATATCTTCTGAATGTAATAGAATGACACTCACGACCACTTCCATCAACGGAATTCCTCTGCTCGACATCAGCACCTCAGTCATTTTGCAGGTCCTAAAATCAGCAAATAGTAGTGACTAAATGAAGGCTGGATTTGATGAGAGCGATCATATAACCCGGAAAAGAAACAAAAGATATGAATTGACCACCAACTATGACAAGAATTTGACAGCCATTTTTAGCGCACAACCACTTTTAAACATTATCCAGCTACCCACTAGGCTACTCCGGCACGCAATAGGGAAACATGGAGGTTTCACTGGTGAGCGCTTAAGTTACTCGACGATTAACGGGACGGCAGGTCATACAGGTGATCTAGTTAATGTAAAAAAGCAGCCATAGAACTTTCTTCAAAGTAGCAAATTTGAGATGGACCTGTACACTCCAGAAACACTCAAGATGCTACCTCCATGTGATGTGTATTGGCTAATTGACCAATCCAATATGTCAATTTCATCCTATAATAATCATCCTAACAGTGAGGTTATAAATGTCTTTCAACTAAAAAGTGCCAGTAAAGCATGCCTGTGGTCTAACGATGCAATATCTAAGAATGCCATGCTATGCCTTGCTTGTTTAGGAAATGAAAGAAAAACAGTCCTCGATTACCGAGGTGAAGGAAAGACGATAAAGGCTCAAATCAAAGTCAAACCTACATAGAAAATGGACTACCTTCCTAAGCAAATAACTAGACCATCTTTATCACTTCAATCAACCCGTATCACAATTTTTGTCACTATGCGGATCTCAATACTCCTGGCATTCAATTCCGTCTCTCGCATTCATCATTGATTGAGGATTTCATCTTCTTCATGAACGTCATAGTACTGGTCGAGACGTCTCCTTGTAATCTCGAGGGTAGCCAGGCGAGAGCGTTTGTGGTTGATTTCCGGTGAGTGTTGGAGGGGATAAACCTCACGTCGAGCATCACTGACCAATCGCCTTCACCCTCAATGAAACCAATAGAGCCGACTATATATGTAGGGACGGGTATTTCAGTATTTAAAGAATACATAACACGCTATAAGAAGTTTAGCCAAACCTTCGTTGGAATGAAAACGGCGTTCTAATATGAGGTCCTCCTTTAAACTCCTAGAATGTTTGCAATCATTATTTAACAATACTTTATGGCCGAACTCTGTAGCATTTGATCTAACATAAATTATTTGCGGATATCAAATGACGTTTCACACAAAACCCTGAATTCACAACATATCACCCTTTTTAGATGCCTTCAAAACCCTCGAGACAAACCTTTCAGTAATGGCACTAAAACCAACACCACGTGCAATATCACAGTTGACGGGACCTCTCAAAAACGAAACCTGTTCTAAGGCCGTTCAATGTATGACTGTGTTTGTGCATGCTGTAATTCTGCCTGCGCCATTATCTTTCGTACGTATGCCAGACTTTGCTAGGTATTCTGTTCGAAGGACTATTACAATGCTTCGAAAGTTCTGTTTAATACGATGAAGATACACGGCCTAAAAATAGGACACAGAGAAACAAGCAAGGTCATCAAATTACTTAGCCAATAGAGCACAAGTTATTCTCATGACTTTCACAGAAAATTTTGGTTTTATTGTGTTGACAAGTGATTCTCCGGATTTTTTCGTCATAGTTGATTATTTTCTGTGCATTTAAGTTTTTATTCCTACTATTGAAAAAAAATTCTAGCAATTATTTTGATATATTGAGATGAAATTGTTGCCAAAACAGCAACTACCCAAACGATTCGTGTAGCATCAACAGTCGTTTTTGCTCTCGAGACAATTGCATCTAAAACTAACGTAGGAATGTTATATATCGAAATGACCGCAAGAAACTGCTCTAAACGACTAAACGATATCAAAAACAAAAACTTATTTGCATGAAAATAATAAACAAAACGAAAAATCGCGAAAATTTCTTGCCGACCAATGAAAAGTGTAAACCCCCATAATTCAAATTCTCCCCTTTCAGTGGCTCTATCGAGGAAAGCTCCATTGATATTAGACAAGTACTTAGATCGTTACCGTAGTGGATGACACCTAGTGAAGGACGATGACTTTCTGTTGCAACGTTTTGATTGTGGCTTTCGCTCTGTTTTTCCCCTAACTCTTCTTGCTAGCTCGCTTATCATTTATAGGCTTTCACTCCATACGGCCATTTCTCGAAGAATCCAAATTAAACGAAGGGAATAAAAGTGCAGAGAGTGAATGTCTTATGTGAAATCTAATGAATCGTACTTCAGTTCCAACGCGTATTTGATCTTGACATAAGACGACAAAAACTCACGTCGCTATCTTAGTTCGCTGTCTGTGAACGTCATGAGGAAAAAAACGACCATGTAGAAAGGCATTGCATTATCTTATTTGCTAATATCAAACTCTCCACATTGCCGTGGTGGTGAGAGAACGTTCAGCGTAAGGTGAGTGATGACAGCTTTCCAGTGAACTTCAATTGTACGAATTTGACAGCAGTCATACTGACAATATAACCGTCTACCTGGCACTTTGCTAAGCTCTGTACCACATCTGACCTTCGTAGTCACATCCCACGATGTCCTTGTAAGAACTTCACACTTCATCACAGCAGATGTCCATCGTGTTTTAAGACATCGATAGTACACTGACGGACATTTTCCTCTACACAACGTGTGAATGACTACTGCTGACTGGCATAAAACTCTTTCACCGAACGGCACTTGCCACTTGTGTGTCGTAATCACTTTAGCGTCTCTCAACGCTTCGTCATCAGAGAAAAAACCACATACAGACACGTAGACATACACATATGTATACATATACACACATACATACATAGACGTTACTGCCGACTCCTACTAAACCACAGGCACAGGAACAGGTTACAAATTTTGAGCCTAATCGTAAATACCTACATCCCATAAGATATCTATAATACAGATCCGACCAGTTGCATAGTAGTGTTCTGCCAATTATCAAATACATACATAGTGTTCTGCCAATCATCAAATACAGAAGGTGCATACATAATCTTAATGCTCTTGTGCGTCGGTTCGAATCAATAAGATGTTTTTCCAAAATGATATCAATACGAATCGATCGTTACTGGTGTGCTATCACTACCAATTTTGAGTCTGATAATTAAGGACAACTGAAACCGGAGCAGATCTAGTGAAACGTGTTTGGATGTATAAGTACGATGTCAACGTGATGGATATCGTTACACATGACGGACTGAAGAAATAAAAAAAAATTTAGAAAAATCCAAGAGGGTACAAGCAGAGCGTCAGTTTTTTTTTCTAGCTACCCTATTTGATTATGCTTTTTTCCCTAGTGGAGAGTTAGGATACCCACCCAACTCTCTATGTATTTTTTGACTGATTACTCCAAATTAGAAATTACGAGAGTACGCTTAGGTCTAGACTTAAAAAATAAACAAAAACTGTGGTTTTATCACCACACAATATGGCCTCAATCCCATGGAACTTTTGGGTACTTTGTGGTTATAACGGGACCACTGAATGTTTCCACTCTTCTATGACGCTTAAAATTCAAAATAAAATTAACCACAGACGCGCATATTTCTACTAGCAGTCCAAAGAAAGACCTCTCCAGCGAGAAATATGCGCGTCTCAAACGCAAGTAATTTCCTTCTCTAACAACGTCAGAAAAGGCTTTTTTGAAATCTGGAGACGTGGGGCTGTAGTCAGAGATCTCAGCTATTGTATTATTACTAAAACTCTTAAGAAATCACAAATCATTTTATTTGACCACCTTTAGCTGTGGCAAAATGTTATAATACATCCAATCATAAAGAGTGATGTACAGAAACATTCGTGTAAACTGGGATTCAAAGCCCGATTTCACCCTATCCGGCGCTTGCTAACCCTTTGCACTATCGACTCCTATGAAAAGTTTCTGTCTAGCGAATGAGGTCGGTTTTTCATCTGTCCTCTTCTAACCAAAAATTACCATTTTGTTTATTTTTGAATCAGATGTTCTTAGACAGTCTTATTATAATTTACATCTCACTTTTATACTTATACCTCTCTCACAGCCACCAATGTATGTACATTGCTGGGAGAACTGTCATAACTCATTTGGTTATCAAGAGAACCCTAAGGGCTGCAAAATGGTCGCGAACCACTCAGTAAGCCCATGCGTACTCCATCTTATACCTGAAGAAATATGCTTTATTACCAAAAACAACTGCGCATGTGGTGGACCGAACTCAAACACGGCTGCTGCATTCGCCAATATGCCGATGAATTACTACTAAAAAGATCACCCGAAAAATTGAACTCTCGATTTCTCGAAATAACAACATATGAGCACGTAACCATGACATGACGTGGCAGTTGCGCTACACTCTACGGTCCAACGCTTCTCAGTCTCTTTCGGATTCTACCATTTTAGCAATTGTGCACCAAAAAATGATCTAATGGGGATTTTCAAAGCACAAAGGTCAATCCTGAAAGACTTCGTAATCACGAGTTCACAGGAAGTAGACGGTTAGAACCCTCTATAGAATGACCGACAGCGAAGATATGAGGGCCTGAGGCTCTTATCGAGAGGTTCCTCCGATTTTGCTGGTCCCTCGAAGTCCACCCCCCAGCGCTCGCCCGCTCGGTCGTCTATTCTAACGAGCCGCACGCGCGCTTTGCGTTCGAGCGCGCGATGGCTAATTCATTTCGCCGCGCCCGAATGGCCGCTAATGCGTGCTGGCTGGCTGGCGGCTGGCCGTGCGAGGCAAGCACGTCAGCGCCAATTTCCCGCAATCGACGGCAATTTCGTCGACTCCGCCGCCGCCGCAGCCGACAAGATCGTCTCCTTTCCTTCATGCATCTCCGAGGACGGCCGGTTTTATAGCCTAACGCCCCCTCTAATACTTCAGTGTCGTCGACGAAGAAAACACGGACAGCACCAACACCATCAGCGACTCAACAACGTTTTGAGCGACGGCAGAGCGCATTCAGCGAGGGGCAGAGGCTGAACGCGGCCGTAAACAACATGCATAATGCATGTGCACGAACGGAGAAGAAAGAAGAAGGAAAGGAATAAAAACGTTAAATTTTATCCGCAGGAATCGGTCTGGCTGACGTACGCATCGTGTAATCACGACAGAGCAAAAAAAAAAAACACACACACATATCTACCCAAAAAGAGAAGTACAGTTTACAGACTCTGAACCATAAATAGCCATAATCACAATCATCGACCAGATAGCAACAATATTTTATTGACAAAAAAATATTACGTATATTAACAACGAATGCAAACGAGCGCGACTCACATGTGAGCCGCGCGCGCGCGGTGTAACGAAATTCTCAAGTCAGTCACCAATGCGCATTGTGCGGCAGCGCGTACATGTTATGGAGACAGGAACACAACGGAGAAGAACAATTCCCACGGAAATCACATATCCACATTCATACGCACACACATTCACAATGGATACATCTAGTCGCCCCGATGATCAGCGACAGTCGCATCCATTGGCAGGCACATGTTCGGCGACAGTCGACGGCGAGCAGCGTACCAAGCGATTCGAGAGGAGAAGCAGCCATCAAATCGAAGTTATGTCGTGCAACGTATCACTCGATGGATGACGTGCAGCAATACACAATAATCTCTTTCATCAGAATTCCTCATATAATTTTTATTAACATGAGATCACCTCACAAATCACTCCGATTCTTGGCAGACATCAGAGATACCAGTTTAAGCTACTTGTCACTTAATCAACTCATTCCGCATCTCTGACATCATCACAGAATAGTACTCGAATCGCCCTGCGAACATATAGTAATATATAAGACATCATACACACATAGGCCACATGATCACGATGCGCTACACAAAACAAATCGCTTGATGAGATCACACTGCTAGTGTTGGGCTTACTCAACAGTTAGTGAGAGAAACTGCGTCTCAATTACTTCCACTTAACGCTTCCCTTCGAGGATTTATGAGCAATTATTTCGAAAAATCCACATTTCTTACTTAAATGAGCTTTTTTCCGAAAAACTGTTTCTCATGCGATAGAAAGGAAATCAACATTCCTATCGTAATACACAGTGTTGAAGTAATCCAGCAATAGCAGTGGGATTTCGATGGGTGATCTCTTATAATCACAAATAGAAATCTGCTGACAATGAGGAGTGATGATACACACATTCATATACAACGAACGTGGGCGAAGGAGAAAGACGTTCGCTTAAGGCGGCTACTAAAAGCTGACACGTACGTCCAAATCCTCGCACACGATGTGTTATCAACGTAAAATCCTGAGTATCAAAGCAAAAGAAAACCCTAACGATGCAATGTAACGCAGGAAAGGGCATGCACTCATCAATAGTAAACACAAATACTCATTAAGATGCTTTTAGTTAATTTTAGAATGACAGTAAGTGTACATGCCTTTCCAATAGGTAAACTCAGGAAGAGAACTATGCAAGCGAAGCAGGAATTCAAAGGAAAATCATAAAAATAAGGGATGGTAGAGGTGAAAAGGAAGAACGGCTAATAGGAACACCACCGAGTTGAAGATCTTAGGCTATCGAATCGCTCTCTACCAATAATGGATAATCGTCCTAAATAGAAAACGCTCTGTGTAGAAGTAGATCAAATCGCCTAAAACAGTACATGTGCGTTCAAACGTGACTGATGAAGCACCTGGAGAAAGCGTGTACTAAAAGCAAAATAAGATGAAGCAAAAAAATAAGAACACAATAATCGATCAAATCGATTAGAAATGGAGGATGGCAGGCCCGTATTGAACAGACGTCATCGATCACAATGTTTAAGAGGGGAAAAAAAACAAAAAAAGGACTAATATAAACACCATTACAGCGTATGCATTGCAATTAATGAATAGCCAACGATCAACACACGAGGGTTGGATGGCTATATGCTACCCAATCTAGGAGCTGACTCAGCTGAGAAGCGCGTAACGATACCACGTATATACACAGAAGAAGAGAATGATGCTCCTTAGGTACTATTCGATCAGCACCGATTTTTGTTTGTCGACATCCAATCGACACACCGGGCACTTCTTGTTGTACACCAACCATTTGTCGATGCAATTCACATGAAATATATGCGTACAACGGAGATTCCGCACTTCTTCACCAGTTTCGAACTCACACAGGCAGACCGTACAACGCTCTGTTTCGTTCTCTGGCACCTGAAATCACAAGAAACCCACTGAAATCTATCACTTTGGATGCCGTTTCCGCTAAAAAGAAGGAATTTATGTCTCATGATATAAACTGGAAGTGAAACTTGATGAGTAACTCGTATGTGAAATCATACACAAAAGACGTGGATATAGTCCACCTCTTCATTAAAACTCATTTAAGTATGATCGAAAGTTCGCTGACAAGTTTACTATAACCTTAAAATGATGAACGTACAATCTAACAACCAGTGATATCGAACGTTAGATATGCATAGATTTTGTTGACTTTCAACAGCAAAAAATATTCATTATCACCAACTACGAGAACTGTTCAATGAACAACTCACTAGTAAACACATCATAATAGAGTTTTATTTGAAGCTAACTATCCCTCTGTCTTTTACTTAGAACTGTGAAACTGGGAGCGCATACTTTCAGTTTCCGCTTTAAAATATTCGATACGAAGGTGTAGAACTTGATAAGATCGTATATGAAGTGTTCGCTCTATATATACAAGGTCAAAATGCCTACCTCTACATCTTTTATAAAGTTGATTTTCTCAGTGCATTTCTCGATATCCTGAGGACTCGCACCAACTGGCAATGGTTCCGCAACAGGAGCGGCAAACATATGGTGTCGATCAAGCGGTCGCTCGACCATACCAAGGAGCTCGGGAGGCATTCCGGTATTGACCAACATATGCAATTCCAAACGTCCATTCTGTAAAATGTGCACATTATACACTCCATAGATTGATGCAAGAAATGAAAAATGAAAAAAAAATGATACTGGTAATAAAACTGACAGGTAGACGTACCGACGCTGCCGGGTAGGCCCCGGTTCGCGGTAGTACATAAAGTCCGGTTGAACTTGGCAAAAGCCTGCCAAACTGGCTCAGCTGCTCGTGCTGCCGCTGTTGCTGTTGTTGTTGCTGCTGCTGCTGCTGTTGCTGGATGACGCTGCATTGATTCCAACATGTGGCTTGCAAATATCGCGTCATGAACATAGCGCAGCCCAGCAGATGCCATTTGGGATAACTGAGTAGGTGGAGCAATGTGTGCGAACTGTGGGGTAGCCGGTACTGCCATTTGTTGAACTCTGAAGTATGAAAAACACCTAAGGAGATGCGTATTGGAAATCGAAGTGCGAGAAGTGAAAGAGAATCCGAAAAGGAGATCCAGTGGAACTCACGTGGGATGTTGACCCGGTGCAGGATTCAGAGTAGCAGTAGCCGCTCCACTTGCAGCTGTCGAATGTGGGCAATACGCACAGTAACACGGTATACACGCTGGACATGGGCCCCGAGTTCCACAGTGTACACACTGTGCATGCGTTGGAGGACCGGCGACAATATCGGCACCATTGGCGCTGACTGCTGCTGCAGCAGCTGCAGCCGCCACTAATTGTGACGTCGACGGTGGTTGATCAGACTGTACTTGTTGCTGAACACTGGGTACCGGAGGAACAGGTGGTTGAATCATTGGTTCTGGTTGAACAGCCTATAAAGATCGTTCGTTACCATTGGAAAAAATTTGCTTATACAGTAATTCTAAACTTTTTGACAAACATAATTTCTGCGGATTGAAATTCTGCCTATATTCTATCTAGTCATGAAAACCCTTAGACCAACCTGGATATCACGTGCACGAGTCCCATCGCTGACCACCCGCCGCAGTTTTGGAGCCCTAGAGGCCACATCGAGAGCTGATTGCACTCGTGAAGAGATCGGCGCGCCGCGCTTCAATCGCATCGTCATAGAATGCATTGGTGGAGCAAGTGTCGGTGGTAACGCTGTATGTTGCCGAGCTATCTGTCAATACAAGTAACTTCAATATTAATAAACGAATCATAATAGAGAATAAAAATAGCACTCAGAAAAAAGATACTGAGGAAGAAAAATGTCTTACCAGAACCAAACTTCAACATCAAGCTATAATATAATATTACCTTCAACTACTTGCTCATCACACTCTTAGTGTTTGCGTTTCTGATAAAGAAAATAAGCGGTTAAAATTAGTTTATAAGTTAAAAAAGGGACATTCTCATCTTTTTATTAAACTGAGAAAAAAGTTCTTTAGAACTCGCTGAAAATTCAAAGTTTATACATAGACTCAATTAAAAACAACAATACGTATTCTTCAAAATAAAACCATCACTATCCACAATCCTCTGCCAACAAACTGTAAGCTTCCGGAGCTGCTCGGAATACAGTTTCTCGGGTGTTTCCATTACTTTCTATTCCTTCCAGCGCGCGATATTTCAGCAAACGATGCAAACCTCACACCTCAAATAAGTCTAAGAAAAGTGTGATTAACTGGAGGGAGTCGAGGTTATGTCGCACCTAGCCTACAGTTCAGATGCTGCGAAGTCTGATCTAGAGTTTTTTCCGCTCAACAGAACATTTATGGCGTGGACGTCGATTCGAGACACACTGGTCAAGTTGAGAGGCACATCACGGATTTTTTTGAAGCGAAGCCCAAAAAAAGGCAACTTTTAGCAGATCCGGAAGCTTGCACATCGTCAGCAGAAGATCGTGGATAACGATGGTCTTTATTTCAAGAATGATCATTGTTGTTTTTGATTGAATTTATGTATATCCCTTGATTTTCAGTGGATGTTGAGAAAATTTCCCCTCCAACTGATGAATCATAACCGATCTGGATGAGTCAAAAGCGCAATAAACCAAAAAGAAATCGACTGTGATATCTATGGCATGGAAAAAGATTTGAAAGCGTGTGTGTATAAGTGGGAGTGCGACCAAATGAGGAGAATTTACAGTATGCTCATACACATACATCGCTCGAGAAACCCGCTTAACTGACGGCATAAATGTCTGATGTGTTGTGCACTGATTACGATGATAGCGCCATAATACAACGACGAAGATGAGGGCGGCTTCTCGGCCACCGATATTGGAAAACAACTTGAAAAAAAAGACAAGGTGATGGCAATAGACAATCCAGAGAAAGAATTAACACATGCTCATGATTGACCAACCTCGACTTCCCTTCGTTGCTGGTGTTGATGCTGTTGTAATACAACGCTGTTCGACAAAGGCAATTGGGGTTGTGGCAACTAAAAACAAAGAGCATTGATCAATTTGACCAGTAATTACCAATTAGCACTAAATAGTTTCTTAACAAACTGTAGTAAATCGATTATAAAACGAACACCCAGAGGAAACCAACCAACCTGCGACGGATCATTGATTATCTGTTGTTGCCCACTGTGTTGTTGCTGCTGTGACGCGGCCAGCAACAACGGATTGTTGCTGGCTTGTTGTTGTGACGGAACATGTCTGTGGCTGTGAGACAAGTGTATAACTCGGTGTCACTTGACCGTAAGCAATCGGTGGGTGATGCATTGAGCAAGGCTGTGACGGCGAGGAGTAGATGCACGATTGGCACATCATCGGCTGAAAGTCAAACGAACGATACGGAACGCTAAGAGATGGTGTGGACTTGCTGAACTCCGTACAGAGTCAAAGAAGCACACTAAACCTTTTCCGTAGAACATCCCTAATCTCAGTCAGCAGTTTGCATTAATAAAAACCAATAGCAAACTTTGCCGTCACTCAGGAGAGATAAACTATCATGATTTTTGAGACCTCAAACACTCAAGATCTGCTATAGGCCGCTCCATGAGTTCAGAAACTGAAGCACTAAACAGCAAATTTATATGCAAAAGTAATTAAGACTGCACGATTTTGTTATCGTCCAAATGCGCACGCTCATGCGACCATTTTGGCTTACAACTTACCCAAACTTGCTTCAAAGTGAAGCTGTGTTGGAAACAAACTCGCTTACTACTCATACACGAATGGCGTTTAGGGAGGAATGCTAGTGAGGGGCGCGCCAGATTAATGGAGCTTCCTGTAGACCACCCGAGCTCGAGTGATACTCCAGACTGTTTTACCCAGCTTTGAACTTCGTGAACCACTTTCTAATCGTCCTTTCTGCAACCGTATCATCGCTCCAAGCTCCAATAATCTTACGCGCCGCTTCAACAGCATCTTCCCCTACGCGCCACTCGTGCATGAGTAGCAAGCGAATTTGTTCCGATGACAGCTCCATCTCAAAGAAGTATTGGCAAGCTGTCTACCAAGATATTCGCAAGAAAATGCGCAACTGAAGATACCAAAATCACGTAAATGCAATCACTTCTGGTATATAAATTTGGTATTTATTGCCCTAGTGCCAAAACTTATGGAACGACCTAATAATAACAAGATATTTACTATGAAAACCCCCGAAAAGAGTTAATCTGATTACCGAGTCGGAAAACGACTTGAATATAATATTAACAAGATTTTATATGTACTCAATCAATATGAACCTTAGGATTACTAGGATTAGTGAACACTAGGATTAACATGACGTTAACAAAACAGTAGAAAGATTCTGTGATCAACACCTTTGCCCAATAAAGAATGCCTTCGACATAAACATATCTACACAAATATTAATAATAAGCACGACGTCTATGAATAATATAATAAAGCCGCGCCTATATGCACCTGGCTTATACATTTAGAGCATGTAATTGAATATTCGTATAATGATCACATTTGAAGGGACCTGCTCGCCACGAATTAGTGAATGGCGAGTCAAGAACACGCAGAGAACGTTATGAATCGATGAACACTAGTGTGGGAAAAAGAATGATTTTACTTTGATAAAACTAAAGAAGACTGCTTCTATGGGCTCGATTTGCTGACCGTTCTTTGATGGAAAAACCAGTAACACTTTGAAAGGTTGGCATCAACACAAGAAAGTACTACGAGATTGCATCCAGTCTCGGTAATGTGATTGAAATACCTCTTTATGGCCAACTAAAAATTATTAATCAAAACGCGTACTGAAAAGATACGCTACTATCGCCATAAGATGGCTTTATCTAATCGCTGATAGATGAACTGATACAGCAGTTTAACGACGGTCGTCGTCCTGTGCTGAGTACAATACCGACAGCCCACTCAAACCATGTGTGATATGAGGTCGTTCCATAACTTTAGGCATCAGAGCAGTAAACACCAAATTTATTAACAAGTAATCACAACTGCACAATTTGATATCGTTCAATTGCGCATTTTCTCGCGAACATTTTCGCACAGTATTTGCCACTTGTTCTGAGATGGAGCTGTCGCAGGAACAAATTTACTTGCTGCTCATGCACGAATGGCGCAAAAGGGAGAATGAAGCGGCGCGCAAGCTTCATGGGGCTTTCTGCGGACGGACCCCAGCTTGACCGATCCTCCAAACTATGTTCTCCAACTTTAAACTTCGCGAACCACTTCCTATCCGTCCTTTCTGCAACCGTATAAGTCGCCCCAAGCCTAATTAATCTTGCGCGCTTTCACTAGTAGTTTCCCCTACGCGCCACTTATGCATGAGTAGCAAGCGAATTTGTTTCCAAAACAGCTTCATTTTAAAGCAAATATAGGCAAGTTGTACACGCAAAATGTTCGCGAGGAAATGTGTAATTGAACGACAACAAAACCATAGAGGTTTAATTAGTTTCGGTTAGTGAGATTAGTGCCTATTATTCTAGTGCCAAAATTCATGAAAGACCTGATGTAATCACAAACAAAAGGCTTTAGGTGCCTGCGAATCAATATCGCTGTATTGATGACATGTTCAGGAATGAATGAATACAATGAATGCACATGAAAAGGCACCCAAGTGGCTAGTGATTTTCGCTGCGAGGTTGATCTCGCTACTCCATACTCTCCTTCAATCAATCAACCAACAACGCTCCAGCCTGGATATCCTCACAATTGCAAGATCTGCCTGGTCAGTATTATACGGTGTCCATGAAGAAGACGAGATGCTCAAGTGAGTGATGAATGAATGCAAGGTGACAAATTCAATGCCAGAAATACTATGATCTCCGCACTGAAGACGCAGCATGGGTCATGTGAATAAACAAATAGATATATCCATTGATTTAGAGCGATGTGCACAATTTTCGCGTCAGATAGGACTCGAACGCGCATCTCACCTATCTACTAGGAGCGCGTGCTCTGATCCGTTACGCTACTGATGCCCTTTTTGCTCAACACTCTTCCTACGTCACAACACTCTACATTCATTGGCATACTTGTAATATCATACCACCGCTAGAAGCGCTTAAACAAAGAGGAACTATTTGATCATCCAATATCCAATATCGATCAGCGTGACTGAGTTCAATGT
Organism: Parelaphostrongylus tenuis; assembly: GCA_019055375.1. Taxonomy (NCBI): domain Eukaryota; kingdom Metazoa; phylum Nematoda; class Chromadorea; order Rhabditida; family Metastrongylidae; genus Parelaphostrongylus; species Parelaphostrongylus tenuis. The sequence continues at coordinate 101,047 of JAHQIW010006770.1, read as the reverse complement.
CGATAGCGACTACCTGAGCCAGGCCGCTAACGGCTGGAAGCTAACAGACAGATGTGCCGCAGCCTAGCTAGAAAGAGTGTTGAGCAAAACGGGAGTCATAGCGCAAAGGGTTAGAGCACTCGCTCCCGGATAGAGTGATATGCGGGTTCGAGTCCCATCTGAGGCGAAAGTTTTGCACATCACTCTACATCAATGGTTATATTTGAACGTCGTCCCACCGCTAGAAGCGGTCAGATAAAAATGAATTCTATCTGATCATCTGATAAACATGAAAATCAATGCACGTACTATACCAACTGGACTTGGCACAGGGTTTATTATTCGGTTCCATGACCAATATCGCATATTTCCCAAAGCCTGTAAGTAATAAAAGGCCAGTACGATAATTTGGCACCTTTCAGATGTACAAAATCAGCGGCTACCAATAGTAAAACTCGTCTTAGCCTTATCACTTTACTTAATTTGTCTCCCAGTTTTCTTTAATGCCCTAGAATAATCAGTCTAAATTCTTTCTATTTGACTGCCACTAGCACAGGTATGATGTCATAGTATACCCAATATGTGGAGTCTGTGCAAAAACGTTTGCATCAGCCGGGACTTCGAACCCAGATCTCACTCTTTCCGAGAGCGTATGCTAACCATTTGCACTACCGACCATAACGCGTTGTCTGCCGCGGAACGCGCTATAACGCGCAAAGAGTGAGATCTGGGTTCGAATCCCGGCTGACGCAAACGTTTTTGCACAGCACTCCACATAATGGGTAACCTAGAATACTAGTAGAGGACGCCTGCCATCTCGAGGATTGTCTGGACTGAGGCGTCCCTTGTCGGCTGTCGGAGAGATCTGGGAGGGGGAGCTTGACTCTTTTTGGTACTTTGGGGACAACTTTGAGGGCGATGAGCAAAACAACCACTCGCCCAGGGCGCCCAGGGCATTTTTACGACCCTACGGGTCCCTGTACTTCAGGTGATCAATTCTTTGCAATAGTAATTGAGCGCATCTCCTTGCAAGCTCGAGGATAGCCAGGCTGTGCCGCTTCATTGGGCGTTAATTCGTCGTTGACTGGTGGAGAGTGTTGGGGGTGCGGTCGAGCGCCGTGCTTCGCCTCAACGGGCATCACAACCACTCGGCCACGGCTCACTCCCATGATGTTGATTTTCATTTCTTTTCTTGACAACTTTTGCAAATGAACTGAATAACAGCAGTACCGATAGAAAGTGCTAGTAATAGAGAAAAAGCTCGAATAAATGAGCACTGACCTGGGCGCTGAGCAGACACGGCGGGACCGGATTCTGCGGTAAGACTAGACTTGCGGCTGCGGTGGCGGCGACAGGATGATGGTGAGGTCGGTACATCATCAGCTCGAGGGGAATGTACGTGGAGGCGGTGGCTGCCGCGGCTGCCGCAGCATCGCCCGGCATCGTTGCCGCCGCCGTTGCGTACGCGAACTGCTGCGCCGCTGAGGTGGCGTTACGTGAGGCGCCCGCTGCGAGCGGCAGAGTCGCCGGCAGAGGATCCATCGTAGTCGTCGTCGTCGTCGTCGTCAGTGCGAAGCTGAACACCACGGGAACAGGACGGCACGCAAGCCGCGAATAACGACCTGAACGACGACGAGTGGATGAATGAACGCGTGAGGAATGATGATGCATGGACGATGACTGATGAGCGAATGACTGAATGAACGAATGAGTGAGTCATCCCCCTCTTATATATGTCGACGATAATATTAACACGCACAAACACGATATGCTAATCAAAGCGGAATACTTTATGAATATAGAAAAAACCTTGTCAGTCGGTTGCATTTTCACGAATCAACGCTACCAATGACTCAAATCGTCACAAAAGCCTTACATAAGGGTTGATCAGGAAGTTCCTAACAAATCATAAGTACGGGATGAAGGTGAGAACAGACAAGATCTTCAGGGAACCGTCGGCACAGCGCATCGTTTTAGCCGTTTCAGGAGCAACGTTGATAGGCAAGCGGTGCCGTGCCGTCCGCCTAGTTGCGCAGCAGTCAGACGAGCGGCTCTGCACGTCTGTGCACGCGTGTCCGGCGGTCTGCCTGCTTTCCCACGAGACGCGACGCCCCATTACAGTAGCTGGGTGGGATTTGATAACGTCGCGCGGTGAGCATCAAAAATGGTCCTCGAAGGGGGTAAAGCTGAAGACATGAAACAAATACAATTTCTAGAAAATCGAATGCGATCGACATGTTGAACAAGATTTGTTCTATGAATATAAAATCCATCATTTCAAATCCCCACAGAGAGCTTATAATTGACGAGATGGCAGAAATCAGAACACTATTGAGCTGGCAAGAATTTTCCGCACATTTTCATTTCGTTGATTATTTTCTAAGCATTTGAGTTTTTTTTTTACTTTCGTTTAGACAGTTTCTTATAGTTATTTTGATATATAACACCTATAGATTTCTTATGAGAAAGAATCGTCACGAGAGGAGAAACGATTGTTGATGCTGCACGAGCATAGTTCGAGTTCGAGTGCTGCTTCTTCGGCACGCGCGATTCTTCTCTGACAATTGGAATCGTTTATGCCCTGGGGACAATTTCGTCTTGAAACGACTGTATAAGTGTTACATATTGGAATAACCGCAAAAAGCTGCTCTAAGCGATAGTAAAAAGAGAAAAACTGAAATGCATAAAAATAACCACCACAAACGAAAAGATCTCAAGAGTTTCTCGCCAACTCGATAAAAAACGACCGGCTTAAGCGATCGCTTCAGAGCTGACGACGTAAAACAAACGCAACAATTGGTATGGAACCGATAAGCTGAACATGATTTGATTCTCGAATGAAAGTCCCACCACTTCAAATCTCCACAAGGACCTCGTAATTAACACGACAATAGGAACTATGAGACTGATCGATAATATAAACTTGATTATTAGGAAAAAAAACCATAGAAAAAGGTTCAGAACCTTATGTCTATGCACCAGAGATATTAGAGGGTAACACTCGAAATCGAAGTAAACCATCAAACATCAACTCGTTGTAGAAAAAGGAATGAACTGCACCACTGTACTTTGACTATCGTAGGGCCCAAAGGTGGTACACCCTCTTCACAAGATCGATGAAGTATTACTTATTATAAACTCTGATTCATTCATCGATTCAACGACGACTCGGTAGAGTTGACTGACTGACTGCTGGCTGGCTGGGACTTGAAAGGTCAATAAGAGTTTTCTGTGTTACTATCGATTAGACTGCATCATCGATGCGATAGTGAGACTTTATCGATAAAGTAAAACAGACTCCTAGTCGAGCCATCTCCTTTCTCAGTTTAGTTTGGTTTCATAATACAGAGAAAACCGACAGAGGGGGGGGGGGGGGAGCGGGGTGTAGGCGTAGATCCAGTCGAAATCCCGACACTAAAACCCCGTTTATCGATGGGTTCCTCGACATTACAGTTGTAGCCATTTGAGTTAGCACAGCAAATCGCAATGTGTGCAGTCGAGCGGCCGGCAGGCCAAGAGAGAAAGGTGTCCTCGAGGGGATTGGTCGGGCCAGGGGGCGAGGTCAACATCGTCGCTCGGTCGGTCCGCCGCCAGACAAACGGTCGGTCGAATGCCAGCAGATGCGCCCCCCGACGCCACAATTACGCGCCGCCGTCGTTGCGATCGCGCCGCGCCATCAGCCGCGATAACAGCGCGATAAGAAATCAGAACAGATTAGACGACGACGGCCTCCCATCGGTCAGTCCCCAACGCGCCCATCTTCGTCTTTCCTCTGATTCCATCTCGTTCCCTAATCGTCGTCACTCACTGCTCATCATCTGTTGCTCAGAAGTCTAGGTAGACAGGTGCTTGGACACTCAGTCATTAGCCTGAAAAGATTCTTATCGATATAAACTCCGGAGAGGATCAAATCCCACGATCAACTGCCTCTCTGAAAGAATCAAATTCTCCGATCAATTTGCCGCCAATCTCGATCCTGATCGGTACATCGATTCTTTCTTCTTTGAAAAAGTATCAGACAAAGTTTTGTTGACATAAAACTCCTAAAAGTGGCGGCTCAGAATGAAATCGACCACCGTCCTTTGAGCATCGGTGTGTTCCCTTCCACAATTAAAAAATGATTTACATTGGAAAAACCAAAAACATCACATCTACACCTGAACATCTCCAGAAAAAGTGAAAAATTCGCGACAACTCGAAATCACTACTCATTCTTCCTCATTCCGATTACTTCGTTACATCCGAAACACTCAGGATTTGCCTACTTATCCTTCACAAGTTACACCTTCGCCAAGGACAAAATACAAAGGACCATGGCGTAAATTCTACGGCCACGTGGCGAAATGGTAAAATGGGATATTCAGGACAAAGCCAGCCATTGATTTGTCCCACTCGGTGCTGCTCGCTGTCTCGACGAAAATCAATACGCTGAGTAAACATTCAATCGATAAGCAAACAATTAACGAACAAACGAACGGGGGGCGAGGAAGAGAGCGAGGAGAGAGAGAGAGAGAGAGACAACCAGTTCACATCCATCTTGCACACTACACTTCCGACAAGAAAGACTTGAACGTGGGTGAAGGCCAAGCGAATCCGCGGGGGCAATTTATGAACTGCTAGAACAATAGCATTACTGCTATAAAAAAATGAAGTCCACGATTAAAAACAGTAGGAAAAACCGGTGTGAAAGTAGGCAAATATCACCAACTAGATAAAAGCGTATAGCCTAGTGGTATGCGAAACCTTTTACTCCATACGGAAGCTGAACCCGCGTTTCATCCACACCAGAGGCGCGTGCTACCACTACACTCACCAAGGCTAACACCTACGACATTTCTCATCGAAAAAAGTGGTAAGAAAGCCGCCGGGCCCTGTGGTGTAGTGGTAGCACATGCCCCGCTAAGAGATTAAACGCGGGTTCAATTCCCGCCGAGGTTTAGAAGTTTTGCATACCATTTGACATTCTTAGGTGTATATTTATAACATCATAAGGCTGCTAAAAAGCAGTAAAATGAAGGATTTAACATAGACCAAAGCGTGATGAGACATGCATATGCAAATCCACACAAATTCAAACGGTTCGACAAACAAAAAAGCGGAATAAAACATTGAACGAAGCAAAAAAGTGGGTCCCGAGTGGAAAAAATGGATCACTGTGCATTGTTGGCAAGATGTCGCATTAAGGGAATAACTAGAGAGTTACTGAGACTTACTAGTCCCAAGATCTTAAGAGAATAAGAAGCAGTAGGTGCTTGCTGAACGTAATAAAACGAAATTATATCCATGATACTTACGCAAAAATGATAAAAATCGATTGAAAAACATCGAATAATAGCGATATACAGTACTCACAACGACTTCAACTGAGCACGAAGAGGAAAAACTGCGAACGAAACGTCGTTGACACAAAGAAAAAGCTCCCGTTTCAGTCGTAACGAAGAAGCTCGATAGCGGAAATTGTCGCAGACGAGTACATGATCATGAAATCAAACAATGAGTGGTGGTAAAACGGTGCCTCGGTGCTGTAGTGGTAGCATGCGACCGCGGTATGGATGAAACGCGGGTTCAACCCCCGTCTGAGGTCGAATCTTTGCTCACCACTCAGTTCACTTGGGTGTGCTTGAAAAACGGAAATGAGATGACGATTGTTTTTTAACGCTAGATTAATTCACGTAGAAAAACATCCATTTCTCATAGACTTAGGGTTTAGAGATACGTAAGAAGATGTGGAGAAGGTACGGAAAAGCTCTCAAAATAAGGATCACTTGCGTAGCGATTTTCTCCAGAGAATATCTATTGAACGATCGTCGACATTGAGCCTCGATATGCTCTCAATAAATGATGTTTTCAATAGAAAAACATGCAAGTACAGTACAATCCAGCACATTAATTTATACGAGATTTATTGTATGATTAATAAAAAAAGGTAGAAAAAACGTTTCATATCGGGTAAATAACAGGGGGGAACAAATAGAGACGAACGAAAACAACTGCTTTTTATTGTTTAACAACCTTTTCGACGGATGTAAAACAGTGAAAAGCAACAATCGACGAAAGACGAGGAGAACAGAGCCAGGGAAAAAAGTCGAGTCGCGTCGTCGCGACAGCAGAAAAACTCCTGCTCATGTGATAGCAACGAGCCGACGACGACAACAACAGCGTGTCGTTTGAAACGGAGAAGGACGAGAGCTGAGGATTTTCCAAGAGTTTCCAGCAATTTGTGGCAACCAGGAGGACGAGGACGACAATCGGAGGTGGGTGGATGACTGGCTGGCTGGCTAGCTGGCTGGATGGATGGATGGATGGATGGATGGGAAGGGAGGGTGCAACGAAACCAACGTGATGGTCGCGCGGCGATCGATCGTGGGTGGCGAGGCAGCTTCTGGGTGCACGTGCACCCACGAATGGTCGGCAACATCGTCGCTGTTCGTCCCGTAAACACGGAGGGCCACTAGCCCGGAAGCGAAGGGTTTGGCTGAATGCAAAGTGCAGATCGCTCCAGGACCTCATAAAAGAGGGCATTCTAAGAGAAGTTCCGTTGGGAACCAATCAATATCCTATCGTAAAGCGACTTTTCCTTAAACTCAGCATAACCAATCAGCCATATCTTCTTTGTTGATTAAGCCTATAGCACGATTGGTTGCTTGCCGATTGGTTACGCCGAGGTTGATGAAGAAAAATCAGTCCACAAAGATATTAGCAAAACAAATAGTTAATTAGCATACGATTCATCCTGCATACAGGGAGCTATCCCACTGAGGTTCTTCACTCGAGTGATACTCCAATGAAGAAGGTTCGACTCGAGCGAGATGAAGCCGAGATCTACGACGAGAACGAACGGCAAAAGACGATCGACTCGAATCGTCGGCTTTGAAACAGATGAGACGCATCGAAACGTGAGCCGATTAAAAATAGTTATTAACATCTTGTGCTACAGTTGGTTGATCAGCAATAAACATTTATACATCCTAACAGGTTGCCTTCAAACCATTCATGAGGTCTTCTACTTCACTTATATAGTGCAATACATGTGTTTCGGCTTTGCAGCCTCGTCAGTTGCCCAATATCTCTCGCTTAAGCCAATCGCTCTTGGGGGAAAACATCCTACATAGAGGAATCGTCGACGAATATATTACACCGTAAGTAAAGTGAAAAAAACTCCGTCTTCGGACAACATATCTCTTCATGTCCAGTGACAAGATCACGGAACTTGCAGTGATTAACAGTCTAATACTAAAGGTTGATGCTTCTATTATTATACCCTTATATTCCACAGTTTTTTGAAAAACATTAAGGTAATATTATTTACCACTTAACATGCCTATTGCTCTGACGTACTAACCTCGAAAAGGTTCTGAGAATTCTCACAGATTATATCGAATGTCTGAAGCGAGATTCAAAAACAACTGGTAAATTTCTACATAGGCGACCATAAATTACTCTTACACACTACCCTTTTGCTTCAATACGATTTCTTGTAAGCATATGTTATAAGTCAATTAGACGCGCGAGAACAAGATACCCATTTCTAAATTCACCTGCACTTCGCGGCAAGGACAATTATAGCACTTGCTTCGCGCTTAAACCCCCTATTTACGCTTGGGGAGTAGCCACGTTACCGCTCGAGTAATTGACTTGAAATCCCCTATGTGAGAAAAGATATATGGTTCACAAATTACCCGTTGAATAATAGCAAATCACTTTGGCAAGTATCAGAGTCTACCTAGTTACCCGATTCATACGGGACAGATATTATGGTCGCGTTCTCCTTAACTAATATCGGACAAGTTCTATCCCAAAGATGACAAACAATTTACTGTGTTTCCGTAAAATTCAAAGCGCGAGTATGAGGAGAAAAATTGAGAATCAAGCTGGGGTAGGAGTAGAAGCAAAGCACTTCAGACAATAAAAACACATGGCCTTGACTGTACCTATTTCAATGGATAGACAAAGGCTAGCACTGAGTGTACTCCTGGTTCAAAAACTGATGCCAACAATCGACTACTGGTAACACTTAATGAATTTACGATAAATAAACGAATGTTAACAGTTGCCCATTTGAGTTCTTCGTTGTAAATTAAGATTCGTTACGGTACGTTATACAATAGAGTATTCACCCAAAGTACTTTGCTATGTCTAAGCTTGTATCTATGTATCACGAAGTATCTTGTGGGTCCGTGGTCAGCAGGTATAAATTTTTCCTGTGATCCCCAAGAACCTAAGTCAAAGCATTACCAGATCGTAGTCACTGGTACTCAGGAATGGAATCTGAAGGAAGTTCGCCTCATTGAGATTAGTTCCTTCCAAAAGGCATTGATTCCTTGCACTGATTTGATCTTAGCCTGGATAACGGAAATAGCGAACTTCCCCGAAGAGTCTTCTCAAAATGTGGGAGTTGGATCAGTATGAAACAAACGGTAATTTGACCTATTGCGTCACAGAAATTCCGATAGATTGCCGTTCTATATTTTGCTATCTAGTTATAAAGGAACACTGTTGATAAAAAGAAATACTAAAATTATAGTGTGTCACTATGAATGTAGACATACGAGTCAGATCCGAGGAAGTCCATCTCGGTTTCGTTCACTCTAATTCTTGTATCATTAATGCAACGGTGACTCAGAAAAACCAACAACCCACAAACTATTACAACCATGTCAAAATTCTTTTTATTTTATCGCTTTTATTGCACTGTTACAATGTAACTATGAACCCACGAATAATGAGTGATTAACAAGTTTTGCAAAGTTTTGCAAATCGTTTAGCATTTTTAGATGTTTCCTTAGAGCTTTCTGACGCGCAATTGAGGAAGTACTAGTCCGAAAAAAATGGAAAAATACTTACTCGCATAAAACAGTATTCATCTCGCCAGAATAGAGCTGTTCATTATTGCACGATTTGTCAATAGAATACCAGTCTGATGACGCATATTGATGAAATTGAACAATGCAGTCTCTCAATTGTTCGTATGTTATCAATATGAGCAAAGTGATTGAAATATAAAAACTTGACTTATTTGGAAAATAATAAATCTAAATCTAACATCTACGGTAGCCTGAAAAAACTTATAACCACTTTTCTGTGAGATTCAAGAAAAATTAGCTTTCAAATTTTGGAATTCAACAGTGCTAGGGACCTTTCTGTTACAAATCAAAAGCGACCCTTTTCGGTGGGACCAAGACTTTCTATTGCACTCTTTAGTAATGATTCGAAAGCTCAATTCTCTGGCTACTGCGCTACATGACCATTTTTTGAAAAATTCTTTATATGAGCTTAGCAGAAAGAAAACATTTGTGTTTCACACTCGCATATTTCTTGCAGGACAAAACTCCTTCCTCAAATTATAAGTAACCATTCGATAGCGTAGGTTTCCACAATTTTCTGGAAAAACCGTTTCACTGCAGAGTAGCAGGGAAAATAGGACCAAATTTCACACACGAGGACATTTCCTTATCGCCTAGTGCGTGAGCTGAATGCCCGATGGCGTGAGATTCGATCGAAATTGTGCCATCAATCAATCAATCGCGCTGAAGCGACTCACATGTGGAGTGCAATTTTTGTTATTCAATTAAAGGATTACTTTATCGTTTCGGAAAACTTCAGGTGAAATATAAGACTGTGATACTACAAGATTTCCTCTACACGTCCATATGCTCTTTATCCTTCCAGCGAAGTAACAGTAGAAGCACATGGCCGCTGTATACTACAATTTTATTTTGAATCCTACGGCGCTATGGAATGGTCTCTTCAAAAAAGGAGCACGTAGCGCAGTAGCTAGAGATCTAAGTTTCAAATGATTACTTAAACTATTATAAAAAATTCATATCCAGCAAAAGCGATCATTTCTTTATTTGCTCCCCGATAACTGAAAAAAAACCGCGTCAGATCTACGGATTTATGTAGCAGAAAATATCTAAAGCATACGGATAAGAAAAAATTTTCAAGCTGCTTTTAAGGTTGAAGAAGCGCATTTTGTTCTCAACAACTGCTTGCTTGAAGAGAGTTGATGATCCTCACGATTAAGTTCTGAACGTATAAAACTGGACTGAAATCATTGTAGAATAACTCTTTACGATCGCACTGGAGCAATGGCATTATAGGTTGACGACGTGGTTTCTAATAACCAAACGATTCAAGCCGACAACGACATATCAAGGACTCTTCGATAGCTAGAACGGAAAACTGACGCTGAATAGACGTAATCTGTAAGATCTCAAGTGACTAAAGATCTGCTCTAGATACTATAAATCTAGAAGATAAGAGAATTTTGAGAGTTGTCATGTGCTGAAGAGAACTATAAGAAATATTTTCATTTCGGCCACTGGAGTAGTTTAGACGTAAAACTTGGAAAACAGCGAAGAGTGAAAGCGTTGGAGATGGAACATTCTGGGTAATTCATTTGGTTTCCGCAGCAGGTAATGGTCATTTGAAACAAATGATTTACACAATTTTACAGTAGAGATCTGAGGACGAAACATCAATTACGGTTGCCGTAGAAAAATGAAGGCTTAAAGAGTCACACAACTTACTGAATGACAAAAAGCTTAATATGTCACAACGATTTAAACCCTTTAAACTTCTATAAAACTGTAGCATCATACTGTGAAAGAGAAAAAATTCATTGTCCTCACAACTGAAAAACCACATTTGCATCTTGATTTATGGAAACTGTAACGCGCGGCTGCACGACGATGTTCGGTGCGCTCCAATATAACCTCTCAATAAAGCGGAAGCATAAATACTAGTACACATTAATTTAGATAAAAGTAAGAAAAAAAACTATAAGATAAATTTCATATTGTAGCCTCTATAGAAAACTAAATTCACAACAACCGATCCTTCACTGCAGTAAAAACGTGCGAGACGTAATAACACGTGGACAATACAGAAATGCGCTGATGTATCAACAGATTGAAATCCATGTATTCGGATGAACTGCCAAAATTATTATTGTGATTACCATTAAATTATCTATATTATTATTATTAGTTTTCGTTAGGACATCGGTTGATTGGCTAGTGACGTAGGCTTCAGGAAGCAAGGTGCTAGTTCAGCACTTCTCCACCACTCTCTCAGATTCCTCCGAAACTGTAAGGAGAATCGCTTCGTTCGACCAGGTTCTATAACATTCACGAGAAAAAACGAAATCCTCTAAACGGCAGCCGAAGAACCTGTGAAACATTGAGAGAGGTCAAAAGGCTCAAAACATGGTTATCACATCATCATATTATTATTGCTTTTGGGCGAGGTCTATACAAGCAGTCGAATGAAGAGGTATTCGTAGAGGGTTGTAAAGAATGAATGCGAGGAAACGAATTAATTGCCAGAAGTACTGGGATCCGCACAGTGTCGATATGATGACGGGTCGTATGAAATAGATTAAATTTTAGAAATATTGCATAAAATGAAGACGGTTAAATGATTACGGAAGAAGCACATGCAAACTCTGCTGGTTGACACTGGTTGACAGACACTATGCTACTAAATGTAAAACGCAACAACTCCGTCTTTGAATAGTGGCAGTACCGGAACGCCTACATAAGCTCGTCATCGGGATCTTGAATCAACTACTTTTCTCTTATATATGAAAACCATTATTCATCAGACAACTTCATTTCCAGAGAAGTTATGATTTCTCACTCAATCCAGTTATTTGATTTACTAAATCTTCTTCTTCTGTCATGTATGGAATTTGTTAGAATCAGAAACCAAATCATAAACTCATTATGAGCAGATGACCATAGAGTTAGAGCACCCACCTCAGACGATTATCAAAGGAAAAGATATCAGAAAGTACACTACACATCGCCGCGACAAGCGGAAAAATATGAAAAATTTTACTCAAGAAAGAAACTGTAGCGGTATGCAGACACTGTAATGCAAGATCCGCACACAAGGTCCATTTCAGAATTTAACACCAGGAATATCGTCGCTTCCTTGATTGAAAGCTTCTCTCCAGCTGGTGATTAATTCTGCTTCTGTTGCTTAGCTCTGAGAGGAGGAAAAAATCAGTCGTCTGCCTCTCTGCAGTAAAGGGCCCTTCAAGACACAGCGAAGTATAACGAACGCGCGCTCAGCCGGTTGTAACAATTGCACGATGCTACGGCACAAAATGTTAAGACACTCAGAGGGGAACAGTGATCATCAGAAAAAAATGTCTTGAATTACACTTAATCAAATAAGCAGAAGACACAGATACCAATAATAATTCTTAAATAGTGGGTGTCACTTCAATATTCTACTCAAACAACCATGATTATAATTAGAAAAACTAACATTAATTCAACTTCGCCATTACCAATCAATGAGGTTTTTTTTTAAGATTTAGCTAGAACCGCGAGATTGAGATATAAAGTATATTCGCTTAACATTTCAATGTCTTCGTCTTTTCGAAGCCGATGAGTCCGAGTCGATCATCCAGAGTGGTTCGCTCTCCATGTGGATCCGTCCTGGTCTTCGTTATCGTACGAGTCAAACTCTCTTCAGTGGAACATCGTTCGAATAAAGTAACCTCACTGAAGTAACCTGGCCTAACCACATTGACTCTAAGACGACGAAGACCACAACGAATAGGAAACAACTGTGGACAATGGACTCGAATCATCGACTCTGAAAAAGACAAGGACATCCGTAGCGTTAGCAGAATAAAATTTGTTTATCAAGAACATGGCAGTAGCTGAATCACAAAAAAGACTTATCGCTTTGTGATACCACGATTACATTCAAATTCAAAATCGACAAAACCGATTATTTGAACTAATTTAGAATCTCGGTATTCAGTCAAGCACTATAGCATGCGACTAAACAATTTGATCAATGAAATTTGGAACAGTTGTAGCTGATACTGACGACGGAACACTTTATTTCAGTACATTCCGACATTGAAATTAACAAAATTTTTGCAACTAGAAATTTCCTTTTACTCTCGTAGTTTCTAGGAATGATGGCTGCTATCTCGTGATGGATCATTAATTGGCTCGATCCCTCCTGCCGATTTCCTATGGCCTCCCATTACTTCACAGTTGGTGAGCTGGTTAAACTTGCTTTGGCAGGATGGAAATATTCTGAATACCGGTGGACTGCTGTAAGTCACTGTGTGGTCTGAATATCTATTTGATTGTCTGAAGAACGTTCAGTGAGGGGGATGCGAAGCGTGTTTTTAAAGAAATGAGTAGTGTTCAATTTATTTACTACTTAATATAATTGATACTGGAGTGGAGGGCGAAGAAACGCAGTGGTTAGTGATGTAATTTATCAGTAGCGAAGTGATAAGAAAGGAGCATGTTTGATCCTCTCTCCAACCATTATCTTGCAATCAATCTACGAACGCCTAAGGGAACGCCTTAGCGCGGCAGCATTCATGATTGCGGGAAGAATTGTCTCGACTAACATTCTACGGCATTCATATAGAAGACGAAATTCTCAAGCAACACCCGGAGCAATAGTGGAAATAGTCCGAAAACTTTTTTGGAAAATGAATACGAGGAATTGAATCGACTGCAAGAAGTGCTGGGATCCGCATACTAAGAATGTGACGATACGTCACTCAAAATAAGTAGATAAATAATTTGATTAATTTGAGAATAGATTTTATTGTTACGTGAGCTACATGCGGCATATTTGAAGGAACTGGCAGAGGGGCGGATAAGGTTTTTATGAAGCCTTGTGACTTGTGATGAAACTGGAAAACCTATAGACCAATTCCACTCTAACTAGTGATTTTATCACGTATGAACGATTCACAGACAAACTAATGGTGACTTCTTGCTCTCTTTCTGATATATTCTGCTGTATATCAAGAATTCGTCTTATTTAAATAGTCATTCCGAAATGAAGAGCTTAATGTTTTCATCAGAAAATTGAGCTAAAGAGTAAAATAATGATAGGAGTAGCAGCTATCTTGAATGAAATACGAAGAGGCCATAGCTGCGATTCTTCTTCAATCGGCAATGCTTGGCAATTCCCTCTGGTGACGATCTGATAACATTGTGGCACATTTCTCGGAATACAAAAGAAAAAACCTTACGAAACATTCGTAGTTGTGATAAATGGAAACTCTGTATGTAGTCAAACATTTTTTCGTGAAAAGGAATTGTACTTATAACTCCTATCATTCAGAAAAACAACTGTGGAACTACTCGAACCGATGAGCTTTCGACACTGAGATAATGGAAGACAATAAGTTCATTTCGCCGAATCTCCGAAGGAAATGATAACCTTGTGGACTCACACGTGTCAAATGAAAGATATGTGTTCGATAATGTTTACGTATTATAAATGAAATGCACGATTCACTATTCAAATCGATCGATTACACTACCGACTGCCTATTCATTTGTTTCGTCCAAAAACACCGAAGCAGTTTTTTTTTATAGTTCTAGATTTGCCATCCAGTTCTTCACACGTGACTTCTTCGCGATGCTGACAATTTATCAGAGCAACACTTCTATACATACGAAACTTTATATGGCGATTTGCTCCAGAAAAATACTCATTAGTCTCTTAGCTTTACTCTGAATTGTTTACTCACACTGTCTGTAGCTTTTGGATGGAAGATGAAGGAGGGCGGAATTAAATACACATCGTGGCACAGAATTGAAAGGGGATGGTAGAGGGCGGTATGTAAATGTATGCAGAGCGGCTTAGCGAAATCGGATACCTTCCTCGGTTAGTTTTAAAGGGAGTGTTGAGTATGACGTACACAAACACACCCACCTAACCAGGGAAGGTAAACGGATATATAAGCATTAGATTCTCTCAAATAATACTGCCCCCTGACCCTGAGATTTCAAGTCTCCTGATTGGACGACGTTAGTGTCAGCCAAAAGACCGTATCAAAGTGGTAAAACAACATCCGAATGAGCGAAGCAGTGCACTCCCATCAGATAATCTCCTAAATCGATGCATCTCCCAATCCACGAGATAAGTGTTCCTCTCAAGCGAACATCGGCAGACCAGAGCGGAATAGCACTCCGATCTTACATAAAGCGCCCTAATCCCGTATCTAATCACCTTGAGCGTAGTGAGATCATCTCACAGCACATGCGTATTATGTGCCGTTAGGAATTTAGATGGATTGTTCATTTTTGAACGACATTGCAAGCAGTTCTCTTTTAATCCACCGGTCGTATACTTGAACAATGAATAGTGATAGAAGCAATTCTACTGAAGGCAAGATGGATTAGCTACTTCACCTATGTTAGACGAAACATTTATAAGGTTGAACGTAAGTATTCGGACGAGGGTCGTCGGATAGGCTTAAAGAGTTCATAAAGAGATAAGTAAGTTATTTGGGAAACACCACGAAGTTACCACTTGCATTTTGTCGGTACAAAAATGCTAGAGTTATCGCAGTCCACCAATACAACCGATAGCTTCTGCATTCCGCGATCAGTGGTGCAAGGTGTTCGATGCTAATGGAAACCACGATAACCGACCGTGTTGCATCGCGTCTCCTGTTATCTGATGGAGGCTAACCTCGTGACTATTGAAATGTCATATCGCTATTGAGCAGGAGAGATCTCAGAAACTGAAATGACACATTGTCGTCCAGCTCCACAACAATCTGCTATTCTGGACGATTAGTGCCCGTAACAGTATTAAAATGAGTTGCTTGATGACTCATCGACAGGTCCTATAGTAAAATCTCGTCAGTAGTAACGATTTCCACACTACGTTCCGTTACATGGAGAATCCAAACTCCATTTCATTTTGATAGTAGGTTCCGGAAAGAACTGTACAAAATGCTCTGATTGAAAACATAGGTGTAAAACTGAAGCCAGTTATGGATGTAGAAGATGAACTGCAAACTGCAACAATTGTTCTTGTAACGAACATCACGCAATTTTCAACCTATAAGAAAAATGATGCCGACAAACGTAGAAGTTCTGGGATAGATCATTGCAGTACATGACGATATTCATGTCAGATTTTCTAGCTGCGCACTGGAGTGACTCCATAAACGGCAATAAGCCTTCAAGAGAAAAATTCAAGCTGGTGGTATATAATGCCAGAATGACATCGACAGCGGGATCCGTTACAACATTTCTCGACATCGCAGATGTGCAGATTGATATTGCGCGTGGGAAAGAAGCTCAACTCAGTGAATCGCTTTGACCGTCACTTAAGAGCCTGCACATCTATTTGTTGGTAGATAATGGTAAGCACTAGATAAGCTGGCAGTACAGTGCCATCATTAAACAGTCGGAAACCAACAGAGTACTGTAGCCAGCTGCACATCAATGATGGCGACGTTATCTGTCACCTTTCGACGGTGTGTCATTCGTTCAATGAGTCAACGCCAAGCAATTTGTAGCAGACAAAACTACGGAAAGAACGGTGTAAATAGAGAAATTTGAGAATCGAAAACGGGCGGAATTTACAAAAAAATTCGAAAAGGAGTTGAGGAAAACTGTGATTTTGCCAACGCCAGGGCGCCACGACACCTAAGAGAATCGTCTATTAAAAGAATTTAGAAGAAACATAAAGAGAAGAACAGGTAAATGAATTGGAAAATACTACAGATAAATGTCGCTTCAATATTTATGATAGCGCTACCATATGTAGACCAATTTGACAAATTGCCGAGAAACGATTCCTAAAGGAGCTTCATTTTTTTCAATGGTTTATTTCGATGCATCTAAGCTTTTTCTGGAATGCCTATGAATAACTGATAGCTCAAGGTATGTAGATGCCATAGCATGCATCGTCGCGAAGATGTCTTTTTGGTGATTTTCCACTTGACAGCTGAAAATCCTACTTTGTCAATTTTGTTCAGCATGTTCTTTTCAGTGACAAGGTCAGTCACAAATGACCAAATCGAAAACTGATCAGGAGATAACTTTTCTTGGGCAGTTTGGATTTATATTGGAATTCCATCAAAGCTATCGATAATTGATTGTGAAAATCCAGAAGACTTCCGAGCACAGTGCGAATCATCGGAAAAATGAGGATCCTACAGACTATTTTCAAGTACTACAGGATTTTATTGGCGCAATCTAATAGAACTTTGAAAATACTTTTGCAGAGCAACTCGTGTATACTACCTATAGTTCCGTATATATATATATATATATATATATCCAAAAACCCGATTTACTGGACGGAAATCACGTTTTACGCTTTTTGAAGGCAACGAACGCGTGTGTTGACAGCGAGGTGGCGAAGATTTCCCCTGTATTCGCATCTTTTCACTGTGATTTCCGCTCAGAAGACCGTTTTTTTTCCAGTTCGAGAAGCCGCATCTCTTTTATTTTGTATGTGATACATGATTTTCTCTACACGTTTATTGCATGTGTGTCGAGGAAAAAAAAAAACTGCGCACATTGCGCTACTATGGTCGAAAGTAATTGTGAGAAATAATCTGAGGAAATCCAAAATTTCAGAAGTCTGCTTCGAAGAAACTATGACCAAAACAAGAAAGCATCTAATGGCATTTGGAAAAAAGCCTCTACAGAGGTCCCACTTTCCTGCAACGATTTAATTTTGTGAGAGAAGTTATCTTTCTGGCGTTTGCGTGGTCCGGTGGATATAGCTTATGATGTGTAGATGTAGAACCCCAAATGGCTTAGGAAAAGTTGCTCGTTTAATAACTTGCCACTTCACTAATTTTAGTAAACCTTGCTAGAAAGAAGAGAATAAACTCTGTGGATGGCTCTGCAAGCGTTTGCAGCAAAATTGGCCATCGGAAAAATGTGTAGTTTTGTAGATCCGTGGCGATTAATGCGTTAACTTTGGGTAAAGCCAAGAACACTACAACTTACACAAAAAGACTTATCAAAAGACTTTACAATTCGATAAAAGAGCAAATTGAGCTTGAAATAAAACCATGTAAATCTGTAACGTATTTGAAAAGCATGTCCGAAAAAAAATGCAGAAATATATACATTTAATAGTTCTCAGGCTTATAGTGAGAAATAAGCAATATAGAACGGCAATATTAGAACAGATATTTTCCACTGAATAGATGGGACTATTAATTCTCAAAAAAAAGCAATGAATTCGAAAAGAAAAGCCCAATGGATCGTCCGAAGGTGCTCTCAAGTTCAGAAATTGGAATCTCATGGAAGCGCCGGACAAGAAAAAACCTGTGGTCTCCAGCAGATAGTCGTTTAAAATGGTACTGGGTAATTCACATGCAATTCAAATGAACCCTTTCAGCAACAAAAAGACAAACGATCATCGACAACAGCTATGCCGTGGGGGAAAAAAGATACAAAGTACCTTCAGCTGGTAGCGGAAATGTATTCAAGAATATGACGGAGACACTAGAAGTCAATGGTTTGGATGGCCTCGTGTTCGAGCGTTACGAAGCGTATATCGAACTAGAGCAATCTGGAATGAATCGCTGATGATCCGTGGGGTTAACCGTGTGGTTGTGGTGATGAGGGGTGGAATCGTATTGCTTTGCGAACTGCTCGCTGGACAAGTCCACAAGAACGGCCACCGCCGAACTACCCGAAATCGATTCCGATTCGGGGAAAATTCACCCCGACCCAATCCTGACAACCCTTGATATGTCCACGATATGAAGCCTGCATTCAGAAGTCACTCGTCGGAAGCCGCTCACCGAAGGATACGAGCATCCCTCAGTGGGTGCTAATTTGTCTGGGTGACGGGTGACGTGTGGACTCGCTGGCGAACAGACGAATTCGTCTCGCCAGCTACCGCCAGCGCGACGAGTTCGCCCGCCCACATCCGAACACAGTCGATGGGACGAACCGATTATCATCGTCGTCTACCGCCAGAAACAGGCCCCCCACACAAACAACGACCGGCTCGGCATCGAGCCATCGCGTCTCACACACACATACACACCACCCACACCCCACATATATACACATACAGAGCCACAAATACACACACGTGTACGATTTTTGTAAACTCAAAGACGATGGAACGATTGGAGACACCGAATAAAGGAGTTTTTCAAGGAGAATCGCACCAATCAACAAGTTTAAAGGCACTTTTTCCAAGGAAGTAAAAGCTACTACGGCAGGAAGTCCTGGAACGAACGGAGAGGAGACGGTACGGGGAGATACGGTAGGAACGGGGCGAGGGAACGTGGTGACGACGGTTTGCGCGAGCGCGAGGAGGAACGTCCCCTCTCTCCGATCGACGCCCGCATCCACCACACCACACCCCACTCCCACCACTCCGCTCCGACCGACCGACCGACAGAAGGCGCACATACGACGGATAGACGGACGGACGGCCCCCTGCCTGACGGACGGACGGACGGTGCACAGCACGTCTCTCTCTCGTTCGTCTCTCGTCGACAGCCCCGGCCGACACGCTGCATGCGGCGAACACCACCGCCACGGTCGCGGTGGCACACACACACGACGTGATGACGACGATCAATGCGTTGCTCGACGCTCCTCGTTCCGACCGTATCACTCCTCGTTCTGCTCTGAACGTCTCCACTCTCACCCCTTGTAACAGCTGATCCACCACTTGGAGGAGAGCTCGTGTCTGTTCGTTATCTTCTCTACACACAGACATACACACACATATACACACAGACAGACAAGCACACACACACATACCGACACACACAAAACCGCGGTACCTAGATCTCACTTGATGTGAGCGAAAGGTGAATTCATTATCCGAGATTCCTTGCCCAAAACGCCTACCCGACAAAGAATGTCATCTTAGCCCAGACTACAGACTACTTATAATTAAATTCATTAGGGATTACAGAGAGACACTCGCAGTGACACACACAGACATGCGGCCACACACATATACACACAAACATACGTCACCGACTAACACAAAACAATTATGCTTAAACCTTACTTGGTGTGAAATAACGGTAAATTCCTTCGTCGAGATTCCTTGGCCAAAAGGCGATCTTGGAAAAAGGATGTCATCTTAGCACAGGTGAAAGTTCAGTTAATACTTGATATATTGATGATTATGCACAGACATACATATAGACATACGCACAGACATACATACACACAATATGCCTGGTAATCATATTTGAGCCAGGCATGTCAGGGTCTGTCAAAGAGGGCTGGCTTATGGAGCTCGATACACGTGTTTCGATCTTGCGATCTCGTCAGTCGGGCAGTTACCCTTTCTAGTCTTTTGCCAATCCTTGGGTGCTCCAGTCCCCACACTAAGAGTTAGCGACAACGAACGTTTTACACTCGATTGCTCGTGGCTAGTATATTCAATATATCACAACTTTCGTTTCGAGTGTTTTCTTAAGACCACAGCTCAAATTTTCAGTGTTTTCTTAAGACCACACCCACATAGGATTGGCAAGAGACGAGAAAGGGTAACTGCCCGACTGACGAGATCGCAAGATCGAAACACGTGCATCGGGCTCTATAAGTTAGCCCTCTTTGACAGACCATTGACATGCGTGGCTAAGAAATAATTGCCAGGCATTTTGAAATTTGAGCTGTGGTCTAAAGAAAACACTCGAAATGAAAGTTATGATATACATACACACACACATGGCGATACACACCAAACCACGGACATAGACCTTGTTGGAACTGAGAGAGATACATATCCTAGCCGTGATTCTTTGCCAAAACGGCTATTCAAGCAAAAGAAAGGCATGGTAGCACGAAGTACAACAACAGCACTAACCCTTCCTCTAATTCACAAATCATTGAGTTTGAAGGACGATAACAGTGAAAAACTCGATCATTCAGACGCCCTTTTATGACCATGTGCCTTCTTTCAAGCTTTAACGAACATTGTACCAGAGATATTTGAGCATAGTCTCCTATATATGAACAATTTCATAGAAATTTTTATACAAAACTCTCAACAAAAGTGAACTGCGATATAGACCTATCGTAGTATGAAAACTAAATCTCAATTTGTAAACGTCACATTCGTGCAATCTATCTTCTCATTGCGGTAGAACAGGTGCGCATACTATAGCAACCCACTACGAACATTACGGAAATTTACAGGAAAAGAAAAATTGAAGCATAAAATTTGAACGCATTTATTTAGTGTAAACGCAACCTAAGCTAACGACAGCGTGATATACAAATCAATGCTATCAAACTGAACAATAGGAAACGAACAGATCACAAAGAATTTCTAGCCCAACAAATGAAACGCTGCTAAATTGTACCGAAAGTGTACTTGCTGCTATTCCCTTGGCAACATTGTAGCATGTGTTAAGTAGCCAGTATGTGTCGGTTGACAGAACGGATACACGATTGCAGACGAACGGCCCGGTGTCGGCGGTGCTGTCGGTCTACAAATATATGAATCAATCAAGCCGATAAAATTATAAACTGTGGTTAGATTCAGCATTTACCACTGCGAAACGGGACGTTCTTGAAAAGTCATATTTATTTCATTTCCATGCTAAAAGACATTAAGAGGCACAATATGAGATACAGTATTTCCTTTACAAAATTGTCATCAAGTACAGCAAGTATATGGAATCGTCAAGAAAGTACAGAACAGTTCTCATTCTTGAACCAGTTCTTACAAAATAGGAACACAAGTCCCTGACGTTGTTATTGCTACGAGAATCCGTGGGCTTGATTACGCTTGCTTATGATATGACCATCTAAAACTTTACAATAGTGAATCCATCCAACATAGCTGTGCTATCATGAACCGTTGAATTTTTTATGATCAAATGGTTTTTATGCTTGCGCAAACTTTTAATTGAAATTGTAAATTTTAAAAAGGATGAACATATTCAAAAAATCTCTCGAAACGAAAAATAGATCTATTCAACTCAGATCTCACGGAATTCCTTACATGTTATTAACGCAAAGTATTTGTTCGCCATTGAGGTGTACAGAGCAGAGGTCAGAGTTGCCCTTTAATGAGCACTACCGTTCACTTTATTATACCTCTTTGACAAGTCAACCCCTCAATTCATCTTATGAGATGGAACGCATGACGCATCCCTTAGGGATTGAATCAACGCCGACACCTCACCCATTGTCGTTTTTATGGTGCCTTATGCAAATGCACATCAAAGGCTAAGCTAAGCTACTACTATTATCCATGAATGGAGTTCATGCATATGTTTGCCACAAACAAAAACAATACGACTTTTCACTGTCGAATAAGGAGATGCATAAACTACTCCCAACCTCTCTATTTACTAGCTTGAGAAAGTCCTTAAAGTTTCGCTAAAATTTTCAAGAAATTCAAATTTTATGCTGGTGTCACACAGTATTGGTTATTAGAAATTCATGGGAATACCGCAGGGAAATTTCCACAAGAAACTCATAAGAATAAGAAATAAGAGTATATGAGGCGTTGAAGGAAAAGTACCCCACATTGATTCGTCGGAAGCTGGCGCTGTTTAAGCAAGACAATGCCAGAATTCACACCGCAAAGAAGAATAGGAAAAAGTCTGATGAATTGGAATTAGTCGAGGTCCTGCCGCACCCAGCCCTAATAAAGAGCATTGAGTTATAAAATATTTGATGCACATCTTCGAGTAAAACAGACGACTTCGAATGACTTCAAATTTCCTTTGGTAACAACTTCATGCTTTACCTTTTCATAACCGTCTTACAGATGCTGCGTCATCCGATCTCGGGTCTTTTCCGCTCAATGGAACATTCATTTCCTGCGTGGACGTCGATTGGAGACATTTGATCAAGTTTAAGAGGCATGTCAGAAGTCCTTCAATTCGGAGCCCAAGGAATGAGCGCGTTCGCGCAGATCCGGAAGATTGCAGATCGTGGCAGAAGATTGTGGATAACGACGATCTTTATTTTGAGGAGTAAATATTGTTGTTTCTTATTGCATTTATGTATAATGTTTGAATTTTCAAAGGGTGTTAGAGAACTTTTTCCTCAACCTCATATTATACATCCAAGTCTTATTTCACAATTCATAAGCTGATTTATACCAAGGAATGATTTAGCGCTCCACGGGTGGGTGTTGCTCTAGAGTGTCGAAATGTAAAATACACTGAACGTTCACTTTACCACATTTCCCAAGTTGAAGAAAAGCTCGCAATTTGCAAAAGCATGTCAATGAAACAGAATGGGTACTAGATAACAAGTCATGACTTGGAAAAAAGAAATACAAGCACAACTTTTAGACTCCAGGGAAACAACACCACGTCCAATCACCAAAAACCCGTCAAGAGGAAATTGCACTGATGCCCGTGTTTGAGCTTCGATTGGTGAAGATGAGTCAGTCTTCATAAAAGATTATCTGTGGATCTTAAATACTTACCCCTTGCTTGAAGGTAATCAACGCTAGGGAGTACAAAAATAATCATGAATATAAGAGGAAGGATGAATTGAGAACTACTACATCACTTCCATAAATGTTCAACTAATCTTACGCCATGCAAAATTTTACAGATATAGCTAAAGGCGTACGCCATAGCTGCGGTGTCAAAATATAACAAAATGTGAAAGTTACACAAGTACTGGGTTGTTCCATGATTTCTTTCGCAATTCGACAGTTCTGTTAATTCAGTTGTCATTTATCTAAAGAAGTCAACGAATCAACATTATAATCACCACTATGATCAATGATATGAACCCATCTGCTGCGAAAAAATTGGAAGCCTCCCTCCCAGAGAATGAGGTTAGCGATCGGACAAGTCTGTGAGACTACTTTCGAGCCGGTTGTAGTCTTCGAATTTTTTCTCGCACAAACGCTACTTCAAGGCGCGGAAGAGATGATAATCCGATGAGCCTCGTCAAGGCTATACCTTGGATGTGGTACCGTGCTCCTGGCCAGTTTCTCTAAAAGATGGGAGTCGACTTGCATTATGACGTGGTCGCTCAGTACATGAGGTGTCGATCGAGACATCGGCTTGCGTAGCTCGTTTCATTTAGATGCGAGCGAAAACTCTACGGCCGTATCCAAGTAGCTGCCCGAGATAAACGAGCATTTTCTGACATGCCACAGCCTTTCGGGAGATAATCCGATTTGAAATTGAAAAAAAAAACCCAATAAAGCAATAGCGCGAAATTTATAGGACAATCTACTACTACAAAAACAGTTCAGTGAATCGTCGAGAAAACTCCTGGGATACCGACTCTCCCCTTGCAAGATGATTACTTTCGTTTTTTTCTGCGTCTACTAAATTCGCAAATCGATGGGCGTTCTTCAGTATGTTCGATGTGTACATTGCACTACAACAGTGTTGTACTCTTTTATTACTGTCCGGCTCACCAATAATTTATTGTTCCCAACTGATGTATGTTTGTTAAATAATTACCTAGTTTATATCTACTTTCAAAAGGGGTTACGTCTTTTCTCCTCTAAGAAAGTATCTACAATTATCTCCTACTTCGAAAATTAATTTATGAAGAAAGGAATGTGCTGAAGTAGTAAAGGGTTCAGAACTATATACTTAAATTCGAATGGTTTATAGAGAATTCGAACAGTGCGCAATCATACACCTTCTACAGTGATTTGACGAATGGCGCTACGGCCAAAGATTATAGCAAAAATTGATGAACTGATATGTTCATCTGCGAAATAGCAACAAGGTGAAATTCGAAGTAATGACTAAGTAGAATTGAATACGCACTCTGAAGATTCTTCTTCGAATTTTCTTTTCCTAGATCGATCGGTAGCAGAACGCGTTCCATGTACACCTGTTGAGTCACCGGAAGCGTCAAACTGAGCTAACGATTGCCGTGTCACTTCAACAACCTAAATTTGCAAATCGTTGCTAGAATGATTATAGGGCATAGAAATGATTATAGTGTCTTCTTCTGAACTATTTTTCCATCAGATACCGTACCGACTTTCCCTATTAACCAGTCTGAGTTATGTGCATCTCATGCAAATGTTTTTGGATTTGTTGTGGAAAAAAAGTGATGATGTATTCGTGACACGCTCCTTAAGTAATAGCCAATACTACCAATCACTGAAAGTATCCAAAAAATAAGTGGCTTAAAGGATAAATCGTAGATGAAGCATTTTGCGTCCATCAATCACACAGAGAGCGAGCTCATGCGCTCAACTTCATCAAGCATTGAAGAGGTGATTGAATGCATACATGGCTTGTAAGATATGCAGCTGCCTATCGATTATTAGGTGTAAGAACTCTCAACTTCTGCAAGAGTTGTGGTATCAATTCGCCGACTACAAAGAGAAGGAAATGTGAACCTAGTGAGCGGAATAGAAACCAACGATCATTTGTATACTGCAGAGCATCTCTAAGAATGTGCTATACCCAATCAACCTAAAACGTTAGCAGCGTACATTTCCTATATCATATATTGAAAGTAAAATCATTCGGTGATTCTGCTTACCTTATATGTTCTGTGAATGATCTCCACTGTTTCCACCTGCACAAATCCCACTTGTCGCATAACTTCGCAAGCTCGTTGAACCTGAACCAAATTTCAGTTAGATACCAAGTAGGCAAGACTGGTTTCGTTGTCGGAAAGAAAGAAAGAATTTACATTTCATCGATCAATACATACACTAGGGAATTAAAATTTCTGACGGCATTCCAAACCATTAAGCGACAAATGTAAAAAACGTAAGTGTTCACAAACGCTACTGATCTTTCTGGAACATTCATATGAATAGATATATCTTCTTTCTAATCTAGAGGTGACATGAATATTTTTAATTTTTGAACAGAAATTTTTGACCAATGTCAGCAATACAGGTTCGTGGCAGTAAATAAAACTGAACCGATGAAGTTGTTGAATTCATATAAAGTTGGATAATGTATGGTCTTCGCTGATAATTCCGTTGCAAAACCCATCCTTTACAACTTCTAGATAGTGCAAGATGCTTCCCCGAATGAAAGCATCTGCTGAGTTTGCAAGAAAACTTGGAACCAAACAAATGGTGCTGTGCTGTAAATGCATGCGTTCACAACATCAACACATGTTACTAGTCAATGGAAACTATAAGGTGAGCTCTACACAGAGGAAGAAACTATGTCAATTCCGAATTACAGGGATTTAAGATCAGCAGAAAAGTATAGATTCTCTACATATTAATTACACAGCAGCGCAAAGCAGCCCATGGTTGAGATAATTGCTCTAAACAGAATCTCAGAAGACAACACAAAAGTCACCCAACATTGCTTATCAATACTGCTGACGTTCAAAAAAGAACATAATCATGACCACACGACAATGAGCTCATGAGTCGTGCGTGTTCTTGTGCAGCGATGTACTGGACTATAGCAGGTACTACTGTATGTCCGATCAAACATAAGAACCAAAATCTATGGCATTTTGGTCCAAAACATTTGATTTACAAAGCAAAAAAAGAACTGTGATAAGCTTTTCCTTATTCGATATATCATGCGATAGCTGTTAATGAAAGGGAATGCCGACAATAGCATAGAATCTGCTAAACGAAACTGGATCAAAGCAAAAATCCAGAATTTTGTTTTCTTTGGCTGACGAAAGGTAAATTCTGAATAGTCAATCTTATTGAACAGCAACCATTACAGTAAATAGAACTGAAGAGTCAGTTATGAAGTGATACCAGTGTTTCCAAAACCAGTCAAAAGAAAATTCTAATCAGTTAGACAGAAGCAGTGAATTCAGGGTACTATTCCAATGGTTTTCCCTTAACTCTTTCAAACTGCTCTAGATATGGCAAAGAAATCTTCCTAATGTAACATCTTATTCTTTGGTGCTCGCATTCAATCTTAAGCAAAAAATTTTTATAGTTAAGGGTGAATATCGCCATGAATACGTAAACGGTTGGTGGGTGGGAAAAGTGGCAAGACAGATTTCTCATGAACTCGAAAGCTCAACACTCTTTGCTCAACTATTCCCGAAAAAAACAGAGATGTTTGAAAACATACCTGCTCAATACATGGACTAAACGACACTAAACGTCCTCCTCGAGTACGTGAGATGGCGCCTGCGGCATGTGGAATCGCTTCCCATGGAGCCGGTACATCAAGGAATACACCATCACACGCATTCACAACGAAGAAACCATCAGTGCATACATTTTGGACAATTGCCGTTGTAACATCAGCAAGTCCATGGTCCTTAAATGAATAATTCAAGGGATTAGATTTGAAGAATTCGTGAGACAAATTTAATTGCAGACTAAAGATCTGATTCATTATGTTTTGGCAAAGCTTATAACCTCGGCATGTAAAGAAATATTTCAATGATTTGTTTGGTGGTCAGGAGCGATCTTGATATTTGGAAGAAAATATTGAATAAATTTCTATACAGCAAATAATGGCTGAAGTCCCACAAGGTCAGCCATTATTTTACTGTATCGAATTGTACTTAATAGATCCTACTAGTGACAAACTTACTTTTGCTCAACAAAAGAATCGCTGCATTAGTGTCTGAGGGGATTAAGAAGCTCAAAAGAAGCTCACTAGATATAGACTAATTATGAACTTCATAATGTTCATGAACCGTGCTGCGACATCTTGACACATTCTAGAGCTTCTCAACATTACGACATCTAATTTTGCTTTGCGGTAAATGTGAAGTGAAGATGTCTCAGTTCGTCGTTGACTCGAAGACTTTTTGTAGCTCTACGCCTTTTCATTGAGATTTCCACTTTATAAAATCGATTATGCTTTATGGTTTGGAGGAAACTTCTGCACTTTTTTATACAGTAAGTGGTCCATAATTCTTTCTATACGTTCGTGAGCCTTCGGCACAAAAATGACTAATTTATTCTTAAAAGAAAAAAACTCGTCTTCACAGTAGTTATTCTGCTGCTAACATATTTTGATGTCGCTTATTTTCAACGAGAAAAATACAATGTTCATTTCGGTACTGACATACTATTATCTCGTACATACCTAATGACAACTGTTTCAGATAAAAAATCAGACGAACGAAGACCATATTGAACACCGTGTTCGACACCAGTTCATCGCTAACTCCATACAATTCAATTTTTACTGAACTTCAAAAGCTATGAGATCTATAGAACTATAAAATTAATTTTGCTCTATTGTTCTATGGGTATTACTGCTTCCACAAATCCATCCATTTCTTGCTACGACTATGACTTCTTGTAGCGATTTCAAAGCTAATCAATAGTTTCATCCTCTCCTCCCATCCTTTGAATTTGCATCTATGTATACATGGACATTATGTCATATTGTGACATTATATATTTACATATGTATATGGATATTATATACGTGTGTATATATATGCACGTACATACATATATATGATATACATGCATGTATATATGATATATGACTGACAGTTATTTTTGAGCCATGCATGTGGCCTGTAATGGGCAATTATACAGTGCAATACACGTATTTCGACCTTTCAGCCCCAGCAGTTGCACGGTGCCTGTTCGTTGAGTCATTTCATCGGAGACCTAGCCCATACATAGCGGAACCGCAGGCGAAACATTTACACACGTCGTCAAGTGAGAAAATCACCAAATGGGCACTGTTGTACACTCGATTGCTATTGTCTGCAGGTGATCGCGAAATATCATACCTTTCGTTTTGAACGTTTCTTGAGAACACGCACATGTGCGGTTCCTCTATGTACAGAGTAGATCCCGGAGGAACTGACTGAATGAAAAGGCATCGTGCAACTGACGAGGCTGGAGGGCCGAAACACGTGCACTGCATTATAGAAGTGCTCATAACAGACCACAAGCATGACTCAAAAATAACTATCAGGCATGTTGAAATTTGAGCATGGTCTCAAGAAACATTTGGAACGAAAGGTATGCACATATGCATGTATATCGTATAGCAACAATTCTGAGAAGGCTATGGCCTGGTGGTTGGTGGTACAGGCCGACAGAAAGTATGGTGCTGGTTCGACCGCTTTCCACATTCCTTTGCAATCAATCAGCGAGCGCCCTAGCTCGGGTACTCTAAAACTGCAATATGTGCCCCAGCAGTATTCTACATTATTCGTGAAAAACAAATCCTCAGGCAGCAATCGAAACAACGCGAGAAATGTTCAAAGACCTTTACAACAATGAATGCGAAGAAGGAAATATAGTGCTACAGGTTCCAGTATCTGCAAGGTAAAATGTTGCGACAGCTGTGCGAAAAATGACTGTGAAAAGTCTTCTTTCGTAATTATTTTGATAATCCTAAGATATAAATCTATTTGATAGTCTTTGTAAAAGTGAGAACCTGGTAATCTAGTGAGAGCCAGTATGTGCACTTCAATTATTCGATACCAACTCTAAATCCCATTATATCCGTGTATGCCTAATATGCATGCATTTATATGTATGTGCACTTGTATAAATGCATGACGAATATTTAGTATACTTCACTTCGCGGCCTTCCGTCAACACTGACATGAATTAACGATCTACTGCTCTATAAATAGTCTATATGGAGTAGATATTTATTAATACATATAAATATATATATAAATATATATATATATATATATACGTATGTACATATACACATATATGTTTATGTATGTATATGTATATGCGTATACATACATGTATATATGAATATGTATACTTATGTTTGGTATGCTGGCTCGAACCTGGAAGCCTGGCATATAATCTGCTGCGAATGCATATAGATCTGCATAAATTACTGCTAATATGTCAGATATTTCTATTAGTATTTCATGACTCCATTGATAACCTCTTGGAAGTTCTGCTGAGGAGCCGATGATGCAATAGTCTCCATTCGAAACGAACCACTCCTCCACTTCTACTAGATGCATAGACATCCGAGTTTATTTAACATATCCTTGAAAGTTTCAATGTGCAACTTGGTCATGCTGACTAATCTGAGTGTGTCAAAACTTTTTATCGTACCCTCACGGCCATTTCCTGAACCATGTGTAATCCGCGATTCTCCAAATGAACGACGAGATTCATTGACGATAATTTGGACCATAGTATATGGCCGCACATCGATAAATGCCCATCTCGTTCATAGGTAGTAGTCTTGGTAAACACAACTACTTTGCAGTCGTTACCAAAGTTGATGTCTGGAGAGGAAATTGAGAAACTGCAAAGTGTCTCAGAAGCTTGACTCGAAGTAATTACGATCAAAATAGGAAAAGGCACCCATTGTAAATACTAGATCTTGTTTGTGAATATAGTTGTTTGTAACTATTGATAGCGCATTTATATGTACATATGTTATATTTATGCACATGTTACAGTCCGTGTATCTATATACTTTATAAACTGCTACATACTAAATGCTTTGAAGATCAAAATACAACCAACTGCTTATAATTGCTGTAAATAGCTTAACAGTTGTTATTAATACTCGCGCGACCCCATACGTATTCTTCACACTTTTTTTTTAGTGATTTATGACTGTGCAAGGATGTCCTTTCCTGGACTTTTGATAATCAATCGATAGTTTGAGAACATATAAATGTAAAACCTAAGCCGACCCAGGAAAAGCTGTTCTCTCAAAGACTTCTCACTTGACTGATTGCAACAAATACACTTACATAAGATAAACTCTCTTGCAACACATAGAAGGATGCGTAGCTTGCTACCAAACCACTCTAAATGATGTCTCCTTAATGACTTTATGGTCTTATCATAGAGAACTCCGAAGTGTCAAATTCAAAGGCACTTCAGAGCGTCTCCATTGGCCTCACTCTCTAAGCTGCATACTCTACAACAGCAATGGTCTTTCACTAACAAAATGAACTCGTCCGCAAAGGGAATTTTGTGAGAAACTGAGTAGGAGACTACTAAGAAGAGATGTCTCCATTAACGATGCCTGGGATAGCCTCTGCATAAATCAAGCTAACGAGTGATTGCAACGAGTCTACAAAGAAGTTCTGTGCATTACCGGAAATAAATAAAAAGAATATATTCCACTTCGTCGCCAATGTCACAAGTAATGTGTCATTACAGTGCGGTAGCTCTGCGCAGCGAAGTCAGCCTATTTCTCCTGAGACCCAAGAAAAGTGTGGAGCACTGAGCTTTTTGAGACAGTGTTCCTACTTCTCAGTTCCGAAAAAGAATGAAAAAAATTTCGGGCCAGAAAAGGCAACTTTCAGAAAACAAATCTAAAGGACTGTTAAAGTTGAACAATATTAGCCCTTGTGCGCTCCGGAATATGTTAAACTGGTTCAAACAATGAAGTGATTGATAAAATATAGCAAAAAAAAAAAACTCTTCTAAACCTTAAATTCCTGTTCGACTTTTTTGGTACGACTTTCCTCAATATCGTGAGTGTACAAGTGTCCTGTTGGAGCGACAGCAATGGCAATTGCATGACTCAAACTGCCACTTCCAGTACCAGATTCGCAAATAACCTGCACATTTCAACAATTCTTCACAGGTGTTTGAAAAGACATCAAAACATGGAACGACAATGCTATTCACTTCAACCAATTTAGATAATGCTAGGATGTTTTCTGACAAAGTATCTCTCCTAGACACTACAATCCGCTAAATGTCGAATGATAAAATAAAACAATGGCTACAACCATAACAAGGAGTAAGAACTCACAGAACCAGGTCGAGCGTCTAGAAGTTGCAATATAAGGCTGCAATCAGGTGTATAGAGAATCTGTGTGCGACGTGACAAAGATCTAGTCCACAATTCCGCCGAAGGCCGTAACGCGTACACGTAACCAGCAGTCGCAGAAATACGAGAACCCCATCTGGAATAGGCGAAGTAGAGTACGAGGATTTACTCTTTATCTATCAATGTTCATGAAATGCTACAGTATACAGGTCCTAATTCAACAAGAAATAACTCCTCCTACTAACTATCCTACTAACTTCGGCATATAATAATTTAATGAATCAAAAATGAATTAAATGAAAACGTTCGTCTTCGATGACTCACTGTAAGGGAGCAGAGCTCCCGAGAAAACTGACTATAAAAATATCGAAAGACGGCGGGTTCTGCCCGACTGACGAGTCTGTAAGGACGAAACACGTGTGTCGCGCTGTACAAAAGCCCTTACCACACCACATGACAGGTTGGCTCAAATAATAATGAAAGGATCAATGAATTAACTTAACAAGCAATTACGAGGTCGTTCATATAGTACTTAGTGATACGATAGCATTACAGCACAGTAACGATATGATGGTTGAAATCTCAGCAACATTCGCCATCTTTAGAGCCGTTTTATTGCTTTTTAAATCCTTAGAGACTCGAAAACAGTGTCGTTATGATGTTGTTTCGCTATTCTGTTCAATGAACACAACTTGATAACAAGATAGCAACCTTGTTAAGAAAAAAAACCCTAGATTAACACGGATGAATTTTTGACATGCATATAAGTTAAAACGAAGAGCATGTATGGCGCAGTGGTGAGAGGGTCCCTGCAACACACACCTCTTCGACGGTTCAATTCTGCACTTAAGGCTCAGAAAGTTTTCTATCTACACGGGGAAGGCAAATCGGTGTCCAGACCTCCGTGGAAAGATAGCAGCACTGACTTGATATATCGATGTGCCATTGCGAATCATTGTAAAGCCTAAATATGCATTCAATCGCCTCAAACGATGGTTTCATGAAATCGGATGCATGGCGCATCCCTCTGAGACTAATCAACGCCAGGAGCCCAATCTATTACTACTTATGTATCAAACAATGACCAGCAACATGTGTAGCTGAGCTACACTCTATTCTTTACTTGAGAAAAGTATGACTGAAAACAAACTTAGGAAATACAGCAGCACCTAATAAGTCAGTTCAAAAAAGTCTTCACATGAATTATCTATGTTGACTATAAAGAAAGGTGTAAACCCTTGCACTGACAGCATTTCTGATTACTCTACGTCATAAGCAGTGATAATTACTAAAACTGTACTTACTACTTCAGCACAACCTAATTTCGTTTGCTATATCAAATTTAACTTTTGGGAATAAGCGGAGAGAAAAATTCTGATAAAAAATCCTACGACATGCCTGATAATCATTATTTGAGTCACGCATGTCAGTGGTCTGTCAAACAGGGCTGACTTATAGAGCCCGATACACGTGTTTCGATCTTGCGATCTCGTCAGTCGGGCAGTTACCCTTTCTCGTCTTTTGCTAACCTCTGCGGATTCTCCAGTCCCCGTGGGTGACATGCGTGGCTCAAATAATGATTATCAGGCATATTGAAATTTGAGCAGTGGTCTTCAGAAAACACTCGAAACGATAGATATGATTTATTGAATAAACCCGCAAGAGCAATCGAGTGTACAACACTCTATGTTCGGTGAGATTTTCACTGGACATAGAGTGTAAAACGTTCGTCGTCGCTAACTCTTAG
Source organism: Parelaphostrongylus tenuis (assembly GCA_019055375.1). Taxonomy (NCBI): domain Eukaryota; kingdom Metazoa; phylum Nematoda; class Chromadorea; order Rhabditida; family Metastrongylidae; genus Parelaphostrongylus; species Parelaphostrongylus tenuis. The sequence goes on along the minus strand of JAHQIW010006770.1, from coordinate 67,922 downwards.
CGTGGGGACTGGAGCACGCTTAGCAAAAGACGAGAAAGGGTAACTGCCGGACTGACGAGATCGCAAGATCGAAACACGTGTATCGGGCTCTATAAGTCAGCCCTGTTTGACAGACCACTGACATGCGTGGCTTAAATAATGATTATCAGACATATTGAAATTTGAGCAGTGGTCTTAAGAAAACACTCGGAACGAAAAATCAACGACAAGCAAAGCCTGTGAGTGTCTACCTTAACACACTAGCACACGAGTATCGAACCAAAAGTGTTCTGACAAAAGTGAAAACCTTGTGGACTTAAAATGATGTACATTCCATCTTCGTTCTCCATGATCATAACAGAAAAAAGTAGTGACTATGAGCCATCTACTTCATCATGTTGACTAGTCAATGACTTCCCTGTTTCTTCCATCTAACACTCCCAGCTAACCGCTTGAGATAAACTGCGTTTGAGAACAGTCTCTTCTTTAGAGCGTTTTGAACTATTCACTTAACTGAGAAGGCAAAGCATGTTCGTGAAAAAGGATAAATCTCCTGGTGCTGATCAATCCCTTATGGATGCGCTATGCATTCGACTTCATCAAGCATCGCTTGAGGTGATTAACGACTATTTTGATATAATGTGACCTTGTGGTGGCCTACTGATGTGCCAAATCAGCGCTGCTACCCCTCTTGAAAGGTTTGGTACCAATAATTTAGCGAGCCCATAGAGATGAAAGAATTGTTGAGCCTCGGGGGCGAGATCGAACCATCCACGTGTGTGTTACGGGCGCCTGTAACCACTCAGCAACACGGACAAATGTCCGTTACGTCTATGAAACAACTAAAAAGAAATCTATACTTCAAAGGACTTTTTTCCAACAGATAAACTCGTAATCAAAGATGGATTCACTCAGTATGCTCTTGTCAAAAGTCGCTGCTTCCCCCGTTCAATTGCATACGTGCTCTTTGAGATTGAGGCTCAACGTCCGCGCCATAGATAAATAGTTATCAGCTAGAAGGTGTACTGTAACTCTATGAAGAAAAAGTTATCGTTAGAATGAATGTGCTGGTTTCTGTTTGTTTCCTATAGAAGAATCTGCAGATAAGAGAGTGCAGCCCATTACGGTGCTGATATCCTTGTTGTCTCATAATTTTCCTAACTTGTATGTCTCATCTACAACCATTCCAAATTTTCAGGTTCACAGGAAAGAAATTGTGAATGTTACAACCTTTCACTATGTTCGTCAAGAAATGCAGCGTTAATCCGCCATAAGAAATAGTCCAGATACGCGAGTTGAAATGATTCAACCGACGAGGAAGACTTCACGGCGATATTTGACCAAACCGCGAATATTAAGAATCCTTCGCAAGAGTTTCTACATCGAATTGCCGAATTAATTATAAAGATTGTACCAACTAGCTGATGAATAGGCAAACAATTTTTAGCCTTCAACCACTACAAGACTGTCACCTTGAGCGTAATCCGGACTGCGAAAAAGCGACCAGGTTGGATTTCGACATCAAACGATGACGCTTGTGCAAAACATCTGAAGCGATACAGCATGTGACTTCTCTGTAATCTGGATCTACGAAAACTCCGCGCGAGCATCGGGTTGTATCATGACGTGACAGAAAAATATTGAAGCAGCCCTGCTTCGAATCACGCAAGCGAAAATCATAACCTAACTTAACCAGGAATCTGCTTCAAACAGGCCATAGTGAACATCAAAATAACTGAGTGGGAAATGAGGATCCATTGTGCATTGGAGTCCGGTACCTCCTAACAAGATCCTCTGAATATGAAGTGGTAAGTGACCTCGCTCATACTTGTCGTTTTCAACCCGTTGAGCCCACAACAATGTTTCACGCGGCGAGCAAATCGCGCTACATGACAATGTGATACATCCTGACAGCATATTTTGAGCCTTTCATGAGATCTTTTATTGAAACTTCTGAAGTGCAACACACGTGTTTCGGCCTTGACAGCCTCCACATCAGTTGCATAGTGCCTTTTGTCTTAGCTAATTCTGTTGAGGGGAACCCAACTCCTTTACATAGGGCAATCGTCGACGAACGTGCTACATGGTGCGTAAAGTGAAAATTCACCTCACCCACAGATAACTTATCACTACATGCCCAATGACATGCTCACCGGACATTGCAAATAATCAACAGTCAACTGCTCAAGGCTGGTTTTCTTGGTAATTAATACTTTATATTCCACTGTTTTTTAGGACTACGCTCAAAATTGATACACCGTGATAGCGTGATAGTATTCTAATGAGATTTAAATTTTTATCACTACTAAAAGGTGTCTAATCATCAGTAAATGGCTGGATATGATGGAACACACTAGGTTATTATCCGTTGAAACATGCCAGAACAACTACAAAACAATGAGTTGTTCATAAATAACACTGCACACTGCAACCGATTATTTGGAGCAACTTGTTATTATAAGTGGGATTTAGAGAATCCAGACTTATAAAAAGTTGTAGATGCTTTATTCTGTTGCGCTAAGAGTGATAACATCTTATATTACTCATAGCTGCAACCATTGTCTTTGACTATGTCCACTAATTTCAAGTGCTCTCCTTATTATTATTTCTTCACAAACCAGGCTCAGTATCAAGTTCAAGAATTCTCGAGCTAAGCAATAGTTTTCTTCATAAAATTTCGCTATCGAATGACTACAAAAACATATGCTGAGAAAATAAACATTACATAACGATTGCAAATACGTTACTCTTCGCAACAAAGTTGTTTTTTTTTCGTTGACACATAGAGATTTTTCGACATATGAGCGCTCTTTATACTAAAAAAACCTTTGTAGGAGTCTCTTCTGTAGTTCTATTTCATTTAATTATGATAATGTTCCGCCATAACCTCAATTTACCAGACAAATTCCCGTAATTCCGATGCAGCGCGCGGAAATACGAATTCCTGCCGCGCGTCGCGGCGCGATCAGTGTTTCTGTAGGACACTTGGGACTTAACGGGTTAACCGGGAATCCAATACTCTCTCTCTGAGCGAATAGGTTACCGGCAGATTTCTGATAGATCAGTTGTTGACGACATCCAGAATATCGAAGAATTACGCAAATTTAGAAAAATCACACAACCAACAGTAAATCCTCCTACTCACGGCTTTCCTATGACGAATTCATGCCGAAGTGCACCATATTTCATACAAAGTGTCATGCCTCGACGCACTATGATTGCATGTGTGGAGTCGAACGTCACGTAGATTATAACGGTATCGCCTTCCTCAATCAGCTCCGAGTATTTAAAGAATGAAGGAGCATCTGAAACGTTAGTAGAAATTAATGTTTCGTGATAGCCTCATTTACAATACTTTCTATAGATTCAACAGGTTCGATAGTCACGTTAAAATGACTTATACCTACTCAACTATTTCCACCACAACGGAAAAGACATTCATCAGTAAGGTGAAAGCACTTCTCTGCTGTAGTTTCAAATGTAGTGACGAAACCCGAACTTTTTTTCTTAGCACGAAGAACTTTTAGCACTTTATTGAGCAGTCTTCATCGTGTTTTTTCCACTCTGAGCATCCTAGAACTTCTAGCGTTCAATTCGTTCGTTCGTCTTCTTCTTGAATGTCGCAGAATACTGGTTGACACGTCTCCTTACAATGTCGAGGATAGCCTGGCTATGGGGTTCCATAGGTCGCTCGTTGTAGACTGCCGGAGTGCTGAACGCGGGCCGCGACGGGCGTCGCAATAACTCGGTCACGGCGACACCCCAACGCGAAGATTTTCCGGGGAAAAATGAAAATCGACTGACAATATTTTATCTACTGTTCACTATCCTGGAAATCAACCACAACGGCTCCTTATCCCTATGCAATATGTTGTAATAAATCAAAGAGACAAAATAGACAAAAAAGATTGTACAAATTACCAGGGACAGAGGTAGAGCTTTCCAAACTTCCGGATTTATTAGATTGAGCAATAATATCAGCCATATGTAGATACAAGTACTTGCAGAATAGTTTATGGCAATGAATAAAACCTGAAAGCCTGAATATTTGGTGAAATTTCATGGAATTTAGAGGAAAATGGAGAACAAAAACGAAAAATGAAGACTTCAAATATTCACTAGAATGAATATTTTTCGTGTGAATATTTTATCAAAATGAAAGAGACAATATGAACGTTTGAATAGTAGGAGATATGGCACAACAAAGCTTATATGAATATTTTTCATACGGCAAACTACCGTCCTAAAGACGGAACATGAACATCAAAAAATATGAATATTGTCTTAGAGGCGATCTAAATTACCTGAAAAGCAAATTATAAGACAACCTGTGCTAGACCTAGAACTCTTACGAACAAATCATACACTTCATACAAAACCGTAGCTATAGGTAGTAACTAGAAGAAGCGCAACAGAAATAGAAAGTGTGATTTCTAACGGATACCAAAATGACCGAGATGACTTCAATAGCACATACCAAACGAAATTCGGTATTATTGTAAGAATTTAACACCCTCTGATTCTGTACCGATATTCATCAATTGCGCACGCCGTTGAAGTTCCAGACTACGAAGTGCCTTCAATAATACGTCTTTCTCAAGGCCGTAAAACGCTGAAATCACAAAATTCTTTTGAGAAAATAAAAAACGAAGAATACATTTGAAAAATAGCCGTTGACATACGCTTTTGACCGCGTAAAAATCGCGTGTGTCAATTTGCAAACAGACTTTCATTGAATCCGGCATTACCAATCCATTTATATATTCTTGCTGAATATTCAAGCCAATAGTACGAAGTGGTAGAAGGATGTATTTGACCAACACCTCGACGTCCTTGCCTTCTTCATAGCCGCTGATCCGGATCGACTACCCACAGTTGCTTGTCTTTGTTGTGGCCTCATCTTTGCTGACGACAGAAAAAACAACATGGAAAGAGATTCGACTCGATCGAGAACGAGGACGAAGATGACATTGGAGACGACGACTGTCGACAATCGACTCGAATCATCAGCTCCAAAGAAGACTAAATGTGCCGAAATGCCAGTCGAATAGATTCAGTTTTACCCAATTCGCGCTATTATCCTGGTGTCAAAAAGAATATAATAGTGTATTTGTCGACTGGAAGCATAACTATGTATTTGTTCATGATACTAGATTATTTAACACACCGATGAGCGGCAATTTAGAGGTTAGAACACTATTAAAAGCGTAATATACATGAATCTAATATGGACATACATTCTTGCACTGTATCGTCACCGTGAGCAATTTCGTACAATGTACAAGGAGTATTTAATAAACCGTTGGATACGGCCCAGGTGTAGATCAACGCAGCCCACTCGTCAGGACGTCGCCAATAGATGTGACACCGAGTTTTCGCTATATCCAACCACTCGATGTGTTCTTAAATAATGACAAACGCATATACAATAAAAACACTTCTGACACTAATAAAGAAAGTCTCATTGGTATAAAAAGCAGATTCCAAACACAAAACGCACTTTTTTGCTCAAGGTACTCAAAGACAGCACGAATTCCTTCTGGAGAAAGACGCCCTTAAGAAAAAAACATCTTCAAAGGTGGTTTTCGATTGTTCATAAAATACTAAAAGTGTTTCCTTCGATAGGCAGGAGCGGAGTTGTTATGAATAGAATTTACTGAATACAAGTCAATCAAATCATCATACAGACAATAACAGCTCGGCGCTTTCCCCTACTTCAAAGCCCGGACTGTCAAGTTGATTCGTACTTACTCGATCAAATATTTTGGTAACCTACCAGAAATGAATTTTGCTTAGTTAAGACCGACTAGACTGCGAATCAACTTGAACGTTCCAGGCTCTGAAGAAGGCGATACCGTCCAAACTTCAGCCACTGTTTCAACGTATAAAATAATATTCTTGAATTGTATTCAACAATTTTCGCCAATAAAAACATCGCTCTCTGCTCATTCGAAAAACGGCTGTTTTTTCCTGACAAGTTCAATAGATAGTTGCTCCTGGTGCTTGATACCAACACAGTTCATCTTTTTGAGTAATTCGAAGAGATTTCGCACCAGAAAAGCCAACTGGAGATTGTTTCACAAATACTCAAGCAGAACTTACTAAATAGTGAGATTGACGCAATTGCACTTACTATTTAATTTCTGATTATGAAAAAGTTCAGTGTTCGCTACTTCGGCAACGTCGAGTGTGTAGATTTTATTATGTTGTGTGTAGTCGATGACTAGACTAGCCCACGTTTCTAATTGCTTTTCTCTTGTAACCAGGGTTTGTTGAAGCCTAAATGGAACCCGTATGAGCATTTCTTATACAATTACTAAGCATATATTCCAAATGACATCATACTAGGTAGTAATAGAGCTCAAGCAGATGTGTAGAAGATGATCAAAAAGAACAGCTTGATGATAAACACGTCTTAGTTCTAAGCAGATCCAAAATGCACTCCATAATATGAATTACATTCATCAAGGAGTTTGGAGTGATACGCAAAAATCGACCTCAGACAGGAGTTCAATCCGCGCTTCACCTATATCGGAACGCGTTCCACTCATTCTTCGATACATTCTATCGGGGCTGCCAGCATGCAATCTTTGGTCGGATGTGGGCATGTCGAAGTTAAACCCAATTAATCTGACAGATATAGACTATAACCTATTTGAATCCATTAATTTACTTTCCTGTCGCTCCATAAGTTTTGACACTAGAGCAATAAACAGTAAATGAATACATCTACTGGAAAAAACCAGAACTAAATGCCTATGGTAACGCTCATCTACGCATTTTCCTTTGGTATACAACTTGTTCATACTTGTTTGAATATGGAGATACTAAGCAAGAATGGCGCCTAGGGGAAAACGCTAGTGAACCGACGGCCAAGATTAACCCTTTCAGGACCGCGAACCCAGCCCTATGTCTCCAACTTCCAGCGTGGGAACGCATTGAACATACTATTTTATTATTTCAGTTATATTACTGATGTTATCTTCCTACATATAACAACATAGTATATTTGCATGTAACATGACATGGGAAAATAATAACGTTAATACAATCTGGTAACATATTTTGAGCCTTTCATGAAGTTTGTTATGGCACTTACATAGTGCAAGACATGTGTAAGCTCCACAAGAGATCTCATGAAAAGCTCAATATATGTTACCAGGATGTACTTTTTTAGCGAGATCTCTGAAAAGAAAAACAATAAAGTAATAGAAATAGTACAATGATACGATCAATGTGTTCCCGCGCTGGGAGCCAGAGATGCAGAGGACGGGGGTCCACGGTCCCGAAAGGGTTGAAGCTTATTGAGGACGACTCGATCGTGCCTCATCTTCTAGACTGTTCTCTCCATCACTGAACCTCGCAAGCCCTTCCTACCAACCTTTCTGCGACCGTATCATCGATCTTAGCTCCATTAATCTCGCTCGCCTTTTCACTAGCACTCTCCCCTACGCGCCATTCGTAATAGGTTGGGGAAAAAGTTCTGAGAAAATGCTTGTATAACATTTATTTATGCACCTATTACACCCGAATAAAGACACAATTGATAGTCAAACTTCTACTTCTACTTTACTACTGAACACTGTACTTTTGGCAACTGTGTTTTCGCCCCAAGCCAGATTGATGCGTTCACTTGCCATCGTTGCATTTGAACCCTACATCTATTCGCGCATCATCAACAATCTAACTTACTCGCTTGTTAACTCCATCTGGAAATAAGTAGATAAATATATACCGATGAACGCGGAAGAAGACGGGCTTTGAAATGAGCCCAAAACCACAAAAAATGGCCGACATCACAAAAAAGTTACAAGCATTCCCTCAGAACTTTTTCCCCCACGTATTACACGAGTAGCAAGCCAATCTGTCCCCAGATAGCTCCATCTCAAACCAAGTGTAGGCAAGTTATATATCATAATGATCGCAAGAAAATGCGCAATCAAACAACATCAAAATCATGCAAGTTTAACTACTTCATTGGTCAGTAAGTTTGCATTAGTGCCAAAACTTATGGAACGATTTGATATAAAGATTATACAGGAGTAGGGTGGTATGCAAGGAATTAAACTTATAAACTTTATCCACTAGAATTTTTTTTTGCCAAATAAAACCCATGATCGTATCCATTTCTAAAGGACTTCTTCGGTTACAGAAAAAAAAAAATCGACGAGCGTGTCACGTTCGCTTTTCATCGGCTACACGATTAAAAAACCTTCGCTGGCAATTTTCTGTAATTACATCGACATCGAGTCTTTCTTTGACGAATTGAATCTTGTGGAGACATCGATTCATCATCTCATGCTCATAGCCACACTATGTCGAGCTTAATTTCATCAAATAACGTCATAGATCATCAACTTACGTGAAGAACGGCGGGAAATCATATTGCCATGGCCATTTGAAAGTCATTCTATCCCGTGTTTTCCATCACCTGAAAAAGCAATTACTTTGACATCGATCACCACCTCTCTAAGCAGTAATGACATTCGTCGAGAAAGAATGTATACATCAGTATAGTTGGAAGATAGAATGATACACAGCGCATCTCTTTGGAATATTCCAAACAGAGTTTGTGATGCAGTCACTGAGAGTCAGAAATCATCATAGCCGCTTAGGAAAAGAAAGGAATAATTGAGAGAAAAGCAAGAAAAGAAAGAAAACAAAGTATAAAAGAGGAGAAAGAAAGAAAGAAAGAAGAAGAAAGAAAGAAGAAAGAAAAGAAAAGAAGATTAGACGGTTACGTCGAAAAATATTTAGAAAAATCTACTTTGTGCGGTTATGGGTATAACAACACAAAAGAAAAAGAAAGGGAAAACGAAAAAGAAAGGAATAAAGGAATAGAGAGAAAGGGAGAAAGGGAGAGAAAGAAAGAGAGAAGGGGAGAAAGAAGGAAGGAAAGAAAGAAAGAAAAAGGAAGAAAGACTAGACTTTTAAGTCGAAGAAGGTCAGAAAACTACTTTGTGTAGTTATGGGTATTAAAATACGGAAAGCAAAGAGGAAAAGGGTAAAGAAAAAGAAAGAAGGAAAGAAAGAGAGAAAGAGAAAGAGGGAAGAGGGAAGAAAGGAAGAAAGAAAGAAGGAAAGAAAGAGAAAGGCAGTAAGAAGAAGAGAAAGAAGGGAAAGAAGGAAAGAAAGGAAGAAAATGAAAGTAAAATGACCAAGCCATTAGGTGGGGGCGTTTTGTTAGATATTGAGTTCCTTTGCGGACTTGAGAGGGTAATCGCATCTCGAAATTCCTCCGGGAGATAACGACACTTCGATGAATACTATTCTAAGTATCTATTGATCAACAGCGCTACTCTAGTAGATGTGACGCAGCTTTGCATCAGAAATGAAGTTATATCACTCCTCTACTGATTTGATGTATGTCGAATACGTCATAAATTCATCGCACCGTCCGCAAGCAGTGAGACGAATATGTTCAAGACTCCGTCGGACGGTTTGCATTGGTACCAATGCACATGAAAACTTCATTTGCTGCTTCCTTTCATGATTTTGTTGATATTACGAGGATGACATGGAAATCCGGTACTTTTTGGTTATCCGGGATAAATGAATATTTGACCTCATTCGCTGGACAAGAATTTTTCGTAAGAATGTTAGCAATGATTCGAAAGCTTATATCACTGGCTACAGCCCGATGTGGCCGGTTTTTCAAAACACCCTTTCATAACGCTGTAAAATTCAAAATTAAAATTATGTTTCACACGACCACAGGTCTTCATTTTTATTACGCGCATAATTCGCTGGAAAGCACGAAAAGCATATCAACGTGGAGAGAATATATCATAGTATCTAAATCGATCGTTTTATCTGAAGTTTCTTTCGAAGCGGAGGAAAAACTCCAATTGAATGTCAGGTTGCACCCACATGTCTAGTGCGCTGTGATCGATCGCCGCACCCCTGCCCGCAGATTGACCTGTAAACAAGCCGCCGAATATGTGATGATAGATCTTGTTTAACCTGCTACTTCGCAGTGAAACATCTTTCCAGAAAATAATCCACAGCGTTGGAATCATGGAAAATTAAGCTATCGAACGATTACTGATAGTCTTAAGAAAGAATTCTCTCCGGTAAGGTGTAAAAAACAAATCTTTCATTTCGAGTGTTTTCTTAAGACCACAGCTCAAATTTCAATATGCCTGATAGTCATTATTTGAGCCACGCATGTCAGTGGTCTGTCAATGAGGGCTGACTTATAGAGCCCGATACACGTGTTTCGATCTTGCGATCTCGTCAGTCGGCAGTTACCCTTTCTCGTCTTTGCTAATCTCTGTGAGTGCTTCAGTCCCCACAATAAGAGTTTAGCGACGAGGCGAGAGTTATTAAATATACTAGCCACGAGCATTCGAGTGTACAAAACTCTGTGTTTTGGTGAGTTCTTCACTGAACATAGAGTGTAAAACGTACGTCGTCGCTAACTCTTATTGTGGGGACTGAAGCACCCACAGAGATTAGCAAAAGACGAGAAAGGGTAACTGCCGCGACTGACGAGATCGCAAGATCGAACACGTGTATCGGGCTCTATAAGTCAGCCCTCATTGACAGACCACTGACATGCGTGGCTCAAATAATGATTATCAGGCATATTGAAATTTGAGCTGTGGTCTTAATAAAACACTCGAAATGAAAGATATGTTATATTAAATATACTAGCCACGAGCATTCGAGTGTACAAAACTCTGTGTTTGGTGAGTTCTTCACTGAACATAGAGTGTAAAACGTACGTCGTCGCTAACGTCTTATTGTGGGGACTGAAGCACCCACAGAGATTAGCAAAAGACGAGAAAGGGTAACTGCCCGACTGACGGAGATCGCAAGATCGAAACACGTGTATCGGGCTCTATAAGTCAGCCTCATTGACAGACCACTGACATGCGTGGCTCAAATAATGATTATCAGCATATAAAAAATAAATGTTTCTTTATCCTACAGCGCTATAGAAAAAAGCCTTTCCTCGGAACAAACATATTTTTGAGTTCCTCGAGATTCTGCTATCGAAAGAGCGTCTAACACTCTAAAGAACGAGTCTTGTCCCAGCGGAGATATAAGCGAGATAAGAAAAAAAAACGCGTGGTCGTGTAAAACATATTTTATTCTGCATTTACAGCGTTATATCAAAGACTTTTAGAAAAACCGGCCAAGTAGGGCCGTAGCCAAAGATTTAAGTTTTCGAATAATCACTGACACTCCTCTGGAAAATTCTTGCAGAGCGAATGAGGTTGAATATTCTTTGTTCCCTTGAAGCAAATAAGTAGCCAAAATTTTTCTGGCCCCCACATCTTCTCCAAACGAATGATCAATCGAGTCGACTTCCCCAAAGAAGATTCTGATCTCGGCACGTCTATGGACAGAATAGTTCTTACTCTATTTACCCGTTGGAAGCGGATCGCACTCTCCGAGCAATCTGTCCTACAGTAGCTTTCTGTTCGACCCATAGTTTTGAGGCCCTCGACAACTTCGAATACATCTGATTTCACAGACTTTTTATTTGGCCATTTACGAGGTTTCAAAATTTCATCTTAGCGACATGCGTACGTTTCGACTGTTTCCACCGTCTACCCAGTAACACAGGCCCATCGGTAAGAGTATGCAATGGGGGAAGATGCCACAATGCTAGTTAGAGATATCAAGCGTTGCATCGTCTTTTTTCAGTCATGTTTTGCGGCCGTTATCACATAAACAGTCTTTTGTTCGACTGATTTGATGAGATGGGCTAAACCGTCGAAACATGCTTATATTGTTAATATACAATACCTAACCTCGTAAAGGGCTCAATAGAAACTTCGATAATCTGATAACATGTCTTCGAGCCTTTTATAAGGTCTGGAAGGGCACTTATACAGTGGTAGACAGGCACGTTCGCCTTTTCAGGCTCACCAGTAGCACGGTGACTTTCGGTTAGCTGATCCCTTTCAGGGGGTTTACCCCTACTTGTCTAGGACTGTTTAAGCGCCTTACCACACCTCATGAAAAACTCAAGAACATCTATGAGATCATTATTGCTTTTGAGCGAGGGTCAGTAAAAGCAATAACACGAGGAAGATAAATATTCTGCGGAGTCATAAATATTGAAGTTCTCGAGGTTTTGAATCGATCAGTCGAACAAAAAGCTTTTATGATAAAGGCCGTAAAACATCGAGTCAAAGAAAGACTGTAGAGCATGTGATAACTCATTGACAGGCACTGTGACATGTTCCCCTCTGCTATTTTTAGTAAGGGACGTGCGATCTGATAAGGTGAGCGATACCGTTGAAACGTGCGCGTATCCATAAGAGGCAGTACAAAAGCTCGTAAAAGGCTAAGTAAAAAGTCTGGAGAATCATATCCTACAGTAGTCGATATAGAGTGAGGATTGCTGGGAGAGGTTCCTCATCAAGCGCTGCTCCACCGAAGAAGATTTAACTCGAACGACAACGAAGACGAAGATCCACAACTACAAGGAACGGCTGTGCATAATCGACTTGAATCATCTGCTCTGAAGATTGCTGACTGGTGATGCCGAGGTTGAATGAAAATCGTTTCCAAAAAATCTTATCTAGTGGTGTATTCTAAGAATAATCTGTTCGTTGTTAGCGAATATCGGACCTGAGATATCGACAGGTAAGAAATTGTGTCAGGACGTGCGTCAAGAAACATCAACTCTCCCCGTAGTGTGATTGATAATCATATGCAAAGACTTTTGAAACCTTCAGTCACCGTGTAATGCATTGGTCAGATGTGGTCAACGACATACACCTACTCGTTCCTTCGATTCCACGCTACCAGCTCAGAAGCTTTCTCATGGCCCATCGAGCCTGCCAAATCGGTAGCAGATCTTTCTGGAAAGATAGCAGCACTGACGTGGCACTCTGATGGCCATCGGAAGTCTCAAATAAACCAGACATGCTTCTCGATAACCTCTATCGGTGCCTGATGAAGTCGATTGTGTTGTGGGGCCGTAAAAGATTGAGTAATGTTTAAAACCTCTTCCCTTATCCTTTATTATGAATTCTTAGATAATCATGATGTCAAAACATCGAGGTTTCTGGAAACAACAGATGCTGTTTCAGAGATTTTGATCACTTTGAATACTTCCAGAAATTTGAAGGCTCACGAATGCATATCTTTTCCGTCATAAGGTCATCTATCTTCAACTTCAAAGATGACAAGATTCCGAGATTAGGAATGAATTGCATTTCCAAGGCAGTTTTAATACGTTTTTGACGATGAGAATGTGAACCATTCTCTCTTAGTTCTTTGTATTTAACTCGGAATTGATTGCGCCTCACGGAACATGGCAAGGTTAGACAAATATATAAAAAATAAGATAGAAGACGCAAAGAAGCAGAAGCACATTGAAGCTCTCTCCGTTGTGGTTTTGACTGGAATTATATACGGACAATTACGTGAATGTAAAAGCGTAGAGACGGAATATCAAAACCGCATGTTTGACAGAAAGTCAGAACGTAGAAAAATAATAGAGTGCCTTGATGAATCAAAACATAGAATTGTACAGGCCGGACATTTTCTTCAACGGTACTGCCAGCATCATACCTGTCTAGTTTGTGCATAGTTGCAGAAACTTCCGCCTCAAAAATAGTTCAATACGATTTCGGCTCAAAAGAAAAGACAAAGAATGATGTTTCTTAAAACAAAAACTGCATCCTTTTTCGAGATACACTCACACAACGACTGAACTATGGAGAGACGGTCGCAATGTAGTTACAGTTTCCGATGCCTGATTACGACGGTGTTGCAGTGTATTATAAACATTGCACACCCAATGCTATATGGGGTTAGGGAGCTGGTAAGGACAACGGACATTTTCCGTTATCAGTACCCATTTTCAGCCTCTTGACGTAAGGAATTTTGTTTTTTCGAGAGGTTTAAAAACCATTCGATAGCTCAAGTGTCAAGAATTTGTAAGTGTACTTATTTCTTGAACAGCTTTTTAATGCGCTGTAGCAATAGAAATTAAATCATTTTCCACACTAGCGCGCATTTTTCGCAAGACAAAGCCTATCACCCAATTTTCAGCAATCACTCAATAGTATGAATCTCGACGATTTCCAATGACCTATATGGTTTGAAAACTTCTTAGTGCGCTGCAGCAAAAGCAAAAGAAGATTGGGTTTCGCGCTCAGCCCGCATTATTTGCTTCAGTATGAAAGTGGAATTTCGAAACCCCACCTTCTTTTGGCTGTCACAAGGCACTAAAAGTTCCTCTTGAAAACCCAAGTGTAACATTGAAAGTGTTGAGACGATTTGTCGTTACGGGTAGAATTGTAAGTCGGTGTGCGATGAGTTGCGTTAGTGATAACGGAGTGCCGTAAGTGCTGCTAATTGTGATCGAAGTGGTAGGAAAAGGATTCCATTTTGTTACGAATAATTTTTTGAAGCCGGTATAGGTAACAATATCACGTTCAGAGTTACATTGTGACCGTGGGAGGTTTATCATATATTTGAGTTAATATGTGATCAGATAGCTCATTGAAAAAGAGCTCCTAGAACTAATTGATAAAAACTGTTGATTCGTGTTGCATGAGAAAGTTAACGTTCGAATAAGAACATCTGATTGTAGAGCATGGAACTGGCGTTCATGAGGGACACATGCAGGTAATTGGGCAGATTTCATACAAAAAATTTTTTCAAGGTAACCTTGTCATTGTATGAAGTTTTGAGAATATCCTTTGCAATAGGATAGCTATCTGTAATGATGGAATGCTCTTAAATTGAGAGTAGAGCTTCTCCGCACAGGCAAAAATTTGAGCAAGGAGAATTTTGTAGTGTCGTCTAAGTGCTTTTTTATATCTTCGATGGTTGAGAATTGTTGCGAGATATCTGGACAGCTGAGCAAGTTCTCATCGAATGTATCAATAGAATTAAGCAAGAAAGTGCAAGTGGCGACATTGGGAATAGTTAAGGCAGTAGATGAAAAAGCAGATTGGGGATTCTCGCAATTTCCATACCTCGGTGAATAAATTGAGAGTCAACAGAGTTCAACAATGGATCTAAAGCTTTCGCAATTCTTCGCATTGTATTGAACAAAAATTATGACGCTGCCACCATCAGAGTCTTTGAGAGTCAACCATCTACTTTGCAGTTTGGAGAATTCAGTACAAGTACGTAGATGGTGCGACATCCGTATGCCTATCGTGTAAGCGGAAGAGTCAATCTGAGTATCATAGAGATGGGTGGAATCAACTTGTTTGTATTCGTTGAGGGTTTGATGCAGAAACATGTAGCTAAGAAAGCGACTTGACTCCGGATAATTGAGTTCTCAGTAGACATGGCAGAGAGAGTCAGCACAAGAGTAAGTGAGATATGTGGAAGAGCACGTACCGTACCGAAAACGATTGTCCCGATCGCCAGAAGCTTGTATCTGATTCGAAGAGTTTTGGTCCAAATTCTGTGAGAGTCATCGGAGATATCTGATTCAGAATCATCGTGTCTTGTGGTGAAACACGGCGACCTTACTTATACAGATCTATCCTACATAAGATGGATGAAGTAAAGGGGGTGCCGTAGCCGAGTGGTTGTGATGCCCGTCGCGGCGCACGTGGAGCCGAGCTCCATCAACCAACTCTTTCTGGCAATCAACACAACAATTTATTGAACGCCACACCAGGCTATTCTCAAGATTGCAAGGAGACTCGTTCAACCAGTATTCCACGATCTTCAGTCAGAAGAAGAAAAAACGAATTGATGTTATCAGAATTCGCACAGTGAGAAAAAAATGATATGAAGATATATCAATAAAGTGTCTAAAAAGAAGTACGAAGAAAGAGTGAGATGAACGCTACTGGGCGTGGTGAAAGGGTTTTGAAGCTCTCTCCATGGTGATCCTGACTGGTTGTGTAAGGAACGAATATCAAAGATTGTCTTTTGTGCAACGCTATTTCGTCATAGCCATTCTCATTCATGAGTAGTTAAACGCGCATATAAAAGCGTACATGTGGAATTATTGAAAACACATCAACCTTGGTGACTGAAAGTTTGATAGAAAGTCAGACCAAAGGTCATAATTTATTTACCAAGATATGGTATACAATTGGATCGCGCATGTTGTCCTGAAAGGACATACATTATTCTCATTTTTTTAGCATGACTATCAAAAAAAAAATCTGTTTTTGTGTATGGATAGTATTTGTGGTACAAGTAAAACATCTTGTCTAAGTCAAAATCTTCTTTTTTACATTATATAAAGTCGTCCTTTCAAATATATCTACTGAACCTGACCGTCTTCTAGCACTAAACTGATAACTTCAATCATGAAGTAATTCAAGCGCGGTCTCTTCGCGTTTTGACACTAATATTTAGCCATTAGTTTCCTTTGGCTGTTTATGAAAAGTTATTCATACAGTCACAAGAATCACTATCAACCTAGACAAATCTCGTAGCAAGGTCCAAACCACAAGTGCTGGTATTTGTCAGCGATGAAAATATAACGAACGTCTCACTACGGCTAGCTCAAAATTTCATGGATCCCTGGAATGGCTAGAAGCTCATAACCATTAACACATCAATGAGGAACGACAACCGATCGTCGAGCCGAAAGATTTGCACACAAATTCAGCGAGTCGATGAAGGGCACTGAAAACGATGGAAAGTGTACTGACGCCCTCTCGTGTGTGAGAATGCTTAATCTATCTAACTAAATGATCTGCAATAAACGGTGCACATGATGCTATTTAACCTGACCATATCCACATGAGCCTTGACATGATCGTAGATTTCTATTTTATCTATCTATTTTCTATACTTCCATTTTCTATCACTTCAAGCTTTACGTTCGTATCCAGCTAATCTTCCATAGCACCAAGACATCATCCTCAACCCATTTCGAACAGTGTTACACCTTTTGTTTATATGGAGGTTAATTAACCTCGAACTACTTTTCTGGATATAACTGACGCTGAAAACATTCGATTGACAGAGAAGTACTAGCGCAGTAGGTCGAGGTACTAGTCAAGAAACAAATAAGATGGTTCCATCCTGCGCCAGCGTAAGCCGAACGCGCCATCCGCCCAGTTGGCAAATTAGTGCCAGAATTGTCTATGAGGACAAAAACACTGACTTGAAACGGATAGGTCTTCAAAAGTTGACTATTCACCACTTTTTGTTGAGAATAATGCAGCAACGAGTAGAAACAACCGATTCATTGAAATAGGGTAATGGTGACAAACAGTTTGGTGAATCTGACTGAAAATATCTATTAAGAGATGGGTCTTCAATTCTGTTATTTGATTCGGGTGCATGTAACAACACGGTTAGCGCCTTGCTGAATACTTGGCACCGTTTGTTCGATCAGATCCCTGAGCCAAGAAATCCCTAAAGAGTTGGTAAATTGTTTAAAAGCAAAAAAAAGCTTCAACTGAATATTTCGCTAGGTCTGGTAGACAATCTATAACAAATTATTCATTTACATATGGATGCTTAAAGCACTCAAACAAGGCGCATTCCTAAAGGATTGACCAATGCCGAACGCTCCATTTTGCCTCCTTTATCACTTGATATACATCACAATTCGACATCTAACAAAGAACTTCTAAGCATCGAGAAACAGTTAACCAAGATTTTATTAGCGACTATGTGTTTTGATACTACACAAATGCCGACGCTGACATCGCCAGATGTTCACTCAGCAAAACATCATGCTTTGCCATCATTGTAACTTTCTCGCTTTCTTTTGAGAAATCAACATTCCATTGTTCTCTGTCTTGAAAAATTCAAGAGTATAACAAAGCAACAACACCTGAGTCCCACATTCTTAAAAGCAACCTGTGCGATTGTTGTAAACTTCGACTAGAAAGTAACGCCTCCAGCATTTAGTTGAATCGCTGCATAACTCGATGTAAAACTTGCAGAATTCCCAGAAACAATTGAATTGATGTCATAGTGCAGCAGTATTTCTATAAATTTCTAAGAGCAACAAATACCACAGGATTCAGTCGTCTAACACTTGAATTTTCTCAGTTATCAATATCTGGGATGTTATGAGCTTCAAAGTTATGACTCAAAACTTCAGTAAAGATAAAAAAAAGTAACTGAGTCATACGATTGTCAGAACACCTGTCCACATGTTGAGGAAAATCAATTTTATGTGAGAACCACAAGAAAGACGGTCTTTTGAATGCAATTTACAGTAAGAAACTGCTTATGTGAATTTTAGCTTTTATCAATGATAGAAAATCAATCTTTCAGTATTTGTAACGACTATAACAGTTATAAAGAAAATCGCCATAAAAAAAGTAACGGAGTGTAGCCTTTTTAATCGGGCTAGTATTAGAAGGTGAAGTATTCTTTTGTTCTCTAAAATTGTGAAAATATAATACAGATCGCCCTCAATGGTTTTCCAATTCCTCTTGATTTAGTGTGTTATTGGATGTGAAGCTGCAAGCATCATGAGAAGAGGAATGAATATCCGACAATGTCATCGTAGTTGACGTGTAATTCGATACATCCAACTACAAGCTCAGCTACCAATAGCGAAATAGAAAATGCTGATCCAATAGATCTTCTTTACCAAACGCAACGAAAAGCAATGTAGACACCTCTTCACACATGTCGAGACGAGTGTCAAAAGGTTTTTGATGGTCTCCATTTGAGTCTCCAAAAAAAAAACTCAAAAAATCGACGTCGCAGTACCGCATTGTCTACAGTATGAAATTATGCTTATTAATATTCAATAGATAAGCCTCGAATCCGTTTCGTCCTTCAACGATACCGTACCTCCAGAGAGATTTTGACTTGGAGATAGCGATGTAGAACTTTGGAAACCAGTAGTTCCTAAAGTCATTGCTTACACCACCAATACACATCACCTTTGACACTTGTTCACCAATTAATCTTCATACAAGTTCTTATATTATTATAAGAGTCAACATGCTATTTATCAGGGATATCAAATCTTAATCATGCACCTTCAGATGTTTAGTGAGATTAGTAGCTTGCCGAGCTCTGTCGTGAGATAGGTTTACTTCGGAGTGAAATATCGAGTATTTCAGCTTTAAAGACCTTAGCCTGAAGAAAAAACTCATCGCCGTACATCAAAACTGACAACCAGAAATATCCTCTACCCAGAGTGAGGCGTATTCCACGGAGAAGTCGTGATAATAAATTTTTTTACAAGTGCCGAAAATTTGTAATTTGAAGTGTATAGAAAAGAGAAGCCTTGCGACGAAAGAACCAAATCTGGACATAAGAGATGTCTCACACTCATCTGGTCGATTTGCATAGGCTGGTCTTTGATTTTTTTTCTCAACGTAGAGTGAATTTGAAATTTACTAGCTCAAATACCGTTGAGCACAGAAAACAATTTCCAGGAAATTCACAGGATAGAACAGATTTATACCACAAACATATGCAAAATGAAATTGCGTAGATCAAAATGCGAAAACTAGAAAAAATTCTCAGAGTATTCACTGTGATGAGCACAAAATTCTAACGAGATAGAGAGAAAGCCGGAGTGAAGCATGCGCCGCCTCAGCGACGACGATGTTTTGTGAGGGTGTGGTGGACGACGAGTGAGGAGCGATCGCATGCGGTGGTCGCCGACCGCAAGTGCGACAACAACTGCACCTCCCGAACCGAAACCGAAGCTGCTTCAGGGTAGCCTTTTGCGGAGGATCGATAGCCGCCGACATAAACGAACTCAGCCGATTCTGCATAATCATCCAACCACCCACAATAATGTACTCGAATGACAAATGATCCTTATCGGAATCGCTGAAGACCAGAGTGGAATGTACTTCTCAGGACATCAACCAGACGCATAACCGCAAAAGGACAACGATTAATCCCTTGTTACATTGATTCTGAAGCATTGAAGGAGACTAAGAACAACGTTTTTGTTGGGATTCGCTTGGTCCAATCTTACACAACTGAGAGTAGCGCAAGTGCAATAAGCACAAGACCAGATGTGAAAATTTGACGCTAAAAAATCCATTGAGATCTCGGGAGATGAGATCCAGCATACCAACAATTTAGGTCTGTCTCAAGAGAAAAAGCTATAGAAGAGAGATGTGATGATAAAGAACGTCTCAAACGGATAACCAATAATTACACAACTACTATTCATATTCCCAGAAGCGACTATCTATTAACCTCGGCACAACTAACATAAATCAGCTGTTTTTTTTCCTTGATAACCCGTTTCAAGTTGTCAATAGCAGTACTTATTGAATACTAGTAATGTAGTAAACTAACACACATGATCGGCTGTTTTTAACCCTCCTTGCTTCAATGCAGGGCTTAATGTGGGCGGGGGTCACTGGGGAGGAGGCCGAAACCTCCGAAACACCGGTGTATGGCCCTGGCGTAACAATTTCGTTTAGGCTAAAAACATTCTTTTTTTTGGGATTAAAATAACACAGTTTGGTAATGCAGCACAGCAACACGATAATATCATACAGTACAGCGGCTAACGTATTAACAAGTCTCGCCTCCTACTGTGTCCGAAATGTAAAGTTGACTTGCGATCCACTCAGTCAAAACACCTCCATAGCCCGACAGAAAAGGTCAGAAACACATTTAGGATCGTATGAAAAAAACTGCGTTTCTAACGTTTTCTGCAGGGGTCGTGGAGGTGTTTGACTGAGTGGATTGCAAGTGAATTTGACCTTCCCAGGCTTTAGAGAAGCTGAGACTCGTCGAAACGTTAGCCACTGTACTGCATTATATTATTGAGCTGACTGTACTACATTACTATATTGTATTATTTTGCTGTATTACTAGTATTCCATAAGTACATATAGAAGAGGGCATTCTGTCAATAATTGGTAGCCGCAGGTGCGTGACCATTCAACCTATAGGACAAAATAATTCTATCCTTTCAAAATCAAAATCTAATTTGATGATTCTATCTTTATTCAAAATTAAACAACAATATACAAAGCCACACATTTGTAGTTTCCGGAAAAAACTTGTCACGGAATTGAGAAAATCACGAATTTTGACGTCTACACTTCAAACAATATATGGGTTATAAACCTATAACCAGGACAGACGAACACACTACTGAAAGACACAATGTACAAACTTACAAGCACTCAAGCTTCCATCGGTTGTGCAGAATTAAGAAGATAAAGGAAAGAACTTGCTCAAAGTATAGCCGTTTTAAATTGAAAAATTAATTCGATTAGCACATACATGTGTCGCCGGATTTTAAATCTGACTACGGCTAATATCAGTAGATAGGCGACATTATGCTTAGAGACGACTGAAAAAAAGAGCTACCGGGAAAGGACCTATCTCCGCAAAAAACAATCAGGAGCAGTTTGAATATATACAATATGATTCCCAGAACTATTCGAAATGGTTGATCGAGAGATTCATGCCTTTTATAATAAAACCTTCGGAATAACTTTCGAGGTCAGAGCCTTCTAAATTAGCAGAGTTGTGTACTCAGCGGAATGATCATTAGAATGAGGAGATTAACTCCTACGCGACTTTCACTTTCAATTATTTTCTCAAAAGAGTGCGAATAGAAGCCTCAAAGTGGACAACATCAGTTTCACCGCAAACAAATCACACTAAGTACGTCATCGTCGCCTACACATAAAACCTAGACTGGAAGAGGTATAACAGAAAAGGAGAACAATCATACACTACCTGTGTTTAACGCAAGAAAAACATGAAATATAGAAGCTACAAGGTATGAAGTAAACATGAAGAGCATAAAGACACAAAAAAATAGATAAATATGATTAACATTTGAGACCTCATATTGCATAAACGTGCACACTTTAGCTGCACCCGTGCAATGATAATGCTGACATTGAACATTCAAAAAGACATAATAATAAATAGCCGTTATTGAAAGAGGAAAAAAAAAAGAAGAAATAGCATCCTCACTTGAGGATAGATGATTCTAGTGATCTAACATACTCAACAAGTCACGTCGTCTACCTGATCATACTACTGTTTTAATGGGAAAAATGTATCCGATATCATTCGAGCTATGATCGACGGCGTGTTGAACGAGTATAGAATAACAGATAGGCTTTCTGCTTAAGCACCGTCTGTTCAGAACATGCTTTTACTGTCGCGTCATTGAAATGATACCAAAGACCATTTCGTTGACCATAAGTCGTATAATGGCCAGAAGTTACTCTGCAATTATGATATATTCATCTCAGCACGTACTAAATGTGGAATAGATACGCTTGAAAAATTTGGAAAATTATGAGGGTAAAACTCTTAGTTAACTGAGTACGAATCGCTAATTTCTGAATAAAGAAAAATAATTTATGAGGCCGTAAAAACAACGATTGCAAGAGTTCGAGTACGGTGTACATGATTTCTTGCAAAGCTATGGACCCGATAACGTTGGCGGCGCACATCACTCCGCACTCGTATAAAAAAGCACCTGATCGGTAAACTTGAAGTCAAGCAAAATATTATATGATAACATATAATGAGCTTTTCATGAGGTTTATTATAGCACTGATATAATGCTAGACGCGTGTTTCGGACTTACAGCCTCATAATAGCACGAAGCCAATCGGTCAGTCCCTAACAAGCGGATATTCCCCTACAAATGGAGGAATCGACGCCCAATCACTTCAAATCACGGAATGTATATGCGTGATAAGAGTTCTCATGAAATGCTCAATATGTACACTTGACAACCATATGTACCGTTTTCACACATAGCATGCGCCGCGCTCGCGGCGGCCGCGACGAATACGTATAAACACGCTTCTAAGGGGATAGAAATTTATTTGTTTATTTGAGGTAAGAGGACTTTATAAGCATTAAATGGTGATATGTCACAGAGGAAACTTCTATAAAGGGTTTTTTTTAGCAAAGAAAACGTCTATCAGCCGGAAATCAATCTATGTTTGACCAAAAGAACCACATCACTTTGAAAGGAAACTTACTCCTAGTTGTTGAAAGAACATTTGTTCTTTCCTTCTTGATCTATGCTTTTGTACTCATTTGATAGCTTGAAACTGCCGATCCCCACACTTAGCTTGGATTTTTACGAAACTTCATATCACATTCTGCTAATCAAAAAGACAAGATTTTGCTTTTATTGTGTGTTGCTCCAGTTCCACAACGGATTTTTTGGATATTATATACTAGAATTTCGATGTTAAGTAAACATTCTCCCATGAAAAATTAGACTGTCACTGAATGGGCTCTATAAACGTAGTTTCATGAGAAAGAGCACTCTTGTCTCAAAAGTCTACACTTTTCATCAAGAATTGCAAAGATGCGGTAGCATTTATGTTAAAAGTACTCGTATTTCCTTTTTCATCTCTAAAAGAGCTCTTTAAACAGAGTTATTAGTAATCATTCGCTAGCTTGAGAACTGGAAAATCTAGTAATAAGCTTGATTTGTAAGAGTACGAATGATAACTAAAAAGAAAATTATGTTTTGCTTTCGGAGTAAGCTGTTTCAACTTCACAGTGAATTTTAAGAACATATCGTACATTTCGATCCTGAAAAACTTTCATTTTGATAAAATATTACAGTAGATACTTTTATAAAGAGGTTTATAGTGAAGACTAACCCCATGCACCAAGAGATAGTCTATCTTTCTAAGAGAAAACCACACAGTCGTCAAAGAGAACATGTTTCCAAATATAATCTAACATTCGTTCCTTCTTTCTTCATTCACGTTTTTGCAGTCATTCAATAGCTTGAAAAATTTAGATTTTGATACTGAGTTTGCTTTGCGAAAAGGCTTTCATAGTAAGTTCAGTTAGCTAAAACAAGGTACAGTTCTGCAATCGAAATTCATTTTTCCAACACCGGGTATTTTTGGTTTTTTATGATAAAATTTTGATTTCAGAGAAACTTTGTCGCCATAAAGTATTGGATGTTACTGGATAGATTTCTATAAACTTCTTTTTAGTAGAAAAAGCACCTAGTTGTCCAAAAAATTTCCACTTTTTAGTATGAGCTGCGCGATGTGCAGCCACATTCTGTGAAATAAGCTCGTGTATCCTTGCATTTTTTTAAAATTAAAGATATTTTCAATAGAAAAAAATTGGTATTCAATCAATAGTTTGATAAATGAAGATTTTTGTAATAGGCTTGGTTTACAGAAAAGCTTTTTTAGGGAGTAATACCATCACGGTGAAAAATACGCCTTGCTTGAAATAGTAATCTCACTGCTTGAACTCCGCTAAAGGTTCTTTTGACAGTTATATAGCGAAAATTTAGATGATCTAGACAGTTAATTGTCAAAAGAGAGCGACATATTACCAAGAAAATTTTCGTAGGCATTTTTATTAGGTAGTACGCCAACACATCCCAAGAATCCGTGTTCAACAGGAAAACCACAAAAATGAATTTATTCAACTCTTACTCCCCATTTCTGCCTGATATCTTGTAGAAGTATGACCGCCTTTTTCGATCTCATCATTCCTCCGATCGCCAGAGAAGTATATCTGCTGTTCATTCAGACACAACTGTCTTCAGGCCCAGAGTTGTACTGTACAAGCAAATTTACCCACTACTCTTTGCATTCGGGAACTATATTCATAGAAATTGACAAGACCAATGTGTTAATAATTCCATGATTAGATGATCATGGAGTAAAAGCTTCAAGGTTTTGTTTGAACGTGTAGGCGGAAGAAGCGAATTAAATCATGCGGTGGAGGGAATACTCTCAAACGATGCCCATCGGAAAACAGTTTCGATACGTTTCGTCTTCATTAGAACCAATTGATCCGAGGCGATGCTCCACATTTCCTTGTCCTCTTTGTGATGTTCGTGTTCGTTTTCATTCGAGTAGGATCTTATTTGGAGGGGCACCACAAAGATGAAAGCCTCATTTGAACCAGTCGGCTCCGATCAAGATGGAATGCATCGAAACGCGAGCCGAATAAATTTGGTTCATGACAACTTCCATAAACTGGGAATCAATCGACAAAGTAGATATGATTGACTAGTAAGTTCGTACTTGAAAGAAAGTTGATTATCGAACACGCAGACGATTTCAGATAAATTTCAAAAGCTGACGAATGAACCGCGAAATACAGTGATGTGCATGTGGCCAAGTGTAACCTCAAGCTACAACTCAAACCGATTTACAATTTGAGTTGAACGCATTCCTCACTCATAGAATATAAAAGTCTGTGCTGTTGGTCTTCAACAATATCAGGAAGACTTACCAGGAACAAATTGACGTAGTGGAAAAGTTTTTATTTCTTGTTGGCCCATAAGTTTGGGCACTAGAGCAATAAACACCAAATTCATTAACCACAACTAATCAAAATTGCATGATTTTGATACCGTTAAATTGCGCATTTTCTCCAAACATTTCAGTATACAACTTGTCTACACCTTCTTCAAAATGAAACAGTCGTTGGAACAAATTCGCTTGCTACTCATGCAAGATTGGCGAGTAGGGGAAAATGTTAGTGAAGTGGCGCGCAAAAACCAGTGGAGCTTCCTGTCGACAGCTAGAGCGCGACTGATCCTCCAGACTGTTTCGCCAGCTGCGAACTTCGTAGACTACTTTCTAGCCGTCCTTTCTGCAACCATATCGTCGCCTTAAGCTTTATATTTGCGCGTCGCTTCACAAGCAATTCCCCCATACGCCATTTGTGTGTGAGTAGCAAGCGAATGTGTTCCAAAAAAAGATTCATCTCAAAGCAAGTATAGGCAAGTTGCATAGTAGAATATTCGCAAGAAAATGCCCAATTAAACGATACCAAAACCATGGAGTTTTAATTATTTCTGGTTAATGAATTTGATGTTTATATCTAGTGCCAAAATTTATGGAGCGACCTAATAACTCGAACAAAAATTTTTGCAGCAATGATTCTGCTGCGTTAAGAAATTACCTTAGTGAAGTTCATGTCAATCTGATCCTACCGAGCTCTAAAGAGAGAAAATCCCAGAATATGAGCTATTATCATTGCACTATACCGTAAACAGAACAATGATCTGCGTATCAACAGCAGAGTAATGAAAGACTATTGAAAACTGGAGCTTCCACCTCAAAGATGAAGTCAATGGCAAGGTTGGTGCTACATACCCAATGCCTATCCTCTGATCTACTCGAAAAATTTTCCAATTTAGAGATTGTACAGCTCAAATATTTCTTCAAAAAAAAAAAAAACCATGGTTGCTAGTTCGACAGGTTATAGATATTGTTTTATTTTTCATTCGCCATCACTGATTTTTTTACCTGATATGGTCCAGCGCATCAAAACACTGAAAATGGCTAAACTGTCAAAACTTCAGCAAACACTTCAAGAAAAAATTAATCAGCCGCGTGAATGCTTCGGAAAAAAAAGTTAGCTTGGAAGGTTGTTTTGACAATTACAGCCGAAGTTTAGCGAAAGTATGTTTTTCATAGTATTAGCAACTTTTCATACACTCAACTTCATCAAACATTCTACAGATATTCTTAATTTGAGGAATATCGAGCTGAAAGAGCAAAGGAGGAATATCGATTTCAACTCAACAAGAATAAACCGATGTAAACTCTGGGAAACTAGGGCAAATCACGAATACGTCCACCAGATCTCAATCGCTAATCTCAACAGGCTATTTGTAGGCATCCCAGGACAAATAATGATGTGAAGACGAGTGAAGTGGTAATGTAATAGTGAGATTAGCAACAATTGATACTCAATTTCTAAAGCTGCCTAAAATGACGATTTTCCGAATTCGGAAATAAAGATCTCGTTGTCTAAATTTTTGAAATGTGTATATATACCCAATGATCGCGAACATAAACGATAAAACTGAGGGAATCATTTTGCCCTGCTTGGTGAGACTTCATGTTCTAACGGAAGAATCAAAAAAAGGAAATCGATTTTACACGTTAGAAAGTCAAAATCTTCACGGGACAGAATGAGAACACTTGACTGTTTGTGACAAAAGTCCGCAACTTCTGATGCGATTGTTAAAGCAGCACATTTTGAGGTGCGCTTATTCAAAAGTTGACATGCGTACTTAATTTTACGCATGCATAAGCGGAAATCAATAAATCTTGGACTATGGTCAAAATTGAAAACCTTAAGCATACCCAGATCCATGGTGCACAACGACAGAAGATAAATCGAAGGTGAAGTTTCCTGGTTGATCGGTAACACGCGAAGCTGCGCACTACAATTACAATATTTCCATCAGCTGTTGGAATATAACTATCCTTCAGCAGCGCAAACTCTTATTAAGGTGGCGTATATATGCCCCGACTTTCTCATTTTACATTTGCAACAAAATATTAATAGATTACTATATTGTGGATACATATCTCACGGAACCAAAGTCAAACAAAACCGACCTGCGCCATGAACGGTGTGATATCCAGACCACTAAGAGGAAAGTCCACCATATTATCAAGTTTTCCGCGGCTGATATGAGACCATCGAAAACGTTTGAGATGAAGACATAAGACCTAAGACAAAGAAGTGGAGGAAGAAGGACAAACATCGCTCTGCCAGACGTGCTGAGAAGCACTTACGTTCGGCAAAACTCTAAGAAAGAGCTGCTTCGTTGACGGACGTTTGTCCTTACAGTTACTACACATGTACTGTTCACAATGATCCAACTCTTCCTTCGCGAAAAATCGCTTTATGCACTCCGAGAGTCTCACATTGCTCGCTCTGCCATTTGCCGCGGGAACAAATATGTCTAGTGACAGATCTGAAGTGTGTTAAGAGTATGACAGTGATTTTTTATGCACAGACATTTTGAAAAGAATATACCTAAGAATGGATCATGCTTGTTACTAGCTGTATGGCATGTCAGGCAAACAACCTGACTTTGCAGTAAGCCTTCGAACAACGTGGTAACCGCTGAACCATTCAAAGATTCGCTTCCACCACATGCTTCGGCTAGCCACTGACCAACAGACTCCGGAAGACGACATCTCCTCAATTCGGAATGGAGACGATCCATAGTACAACGTAAGAATTCGTGCGCATCTTGCTGATGATATCCCCTTAAATTGGTAAGAAAAAGTGACTCTGATAAGATTAGCAAAGATCTCTGTAGTCGCAACTTCACCACACACCTGAATCTCGGAGAGACTTTCCAAACTGACTGAAAGAACTCATCTGGCGAAACCGCTTGGTCGCACTTAAGGTCACTCAATCGAATCATTACCTTACGTAGTTCTTCAGCCAACACACTAAACAATTCTACACCAGAGTCAAATTTTCACGAAATACATCTATTTTCGAACACTTTTCAGTTCATGTCAAACAATTATCGGTACTTCTCCGTTTAGTAGCACAGATTTCCAAGCCTATACTTTTCAATGGAACACTTTTCATAATGAGTGTTAGTAATCATTCGAGACTTAAACTCTTGGCTAGAACTTTGAGCAGGCCGGTTTTCAAAACAAAAAAAAAACCCTTTTATAACTCTGCAAAACTTTAAACTGAATTATATTTCACATCGGCCGCGCAATTCAACTATTACTGCGCTGGAAGCATGAAGAGTCTGACGTTCAATTTGGACTTTGTTCCAAAGCGGAGAAACAACTCCTAATCAAATAACAAAAACCACACGCCATATGGGCGCCATCGATTGATATCTGCGAGATCTTGTAATTTCGAGAATAGCCTGAATGACGTGTTTCATAGCGTTCGTTGTTGACTGCCGGAGAGTGTTTGGGGGTACATTGGCGAAGGTTTGGCTCGTGCGTCGCGACAAGCGCTATAATCACTCGGCCACGGCAGTTCCAAGAGTTTATCTAATAAACATAGTTCAGAGACTAAGAGTGCGTGCGTTTTTTTTTCACTGGTGTGATTCAATCCTAACCTTTCGTATTCTTTTCCAAACACTATGCAACAGATAGAACTCACGTTGGTGTAGTAGTAGTAGTACTCAAACTCGGTGTGCTAATAGCAGAAGCTGCTCGTCTTGTATTATATCTAGGACTCGCCAATGGCTGATGATCATCATTTTCGTCCTCATCCGGTTGCAAAAGAGGAAGCTGCACCAAGTACCCTCGAAAAAACGTCTGTTGTGCTGTAAAAAACATTGATTTATCAACATTCTTCACTGAAGCACGATTCATAAGTAACGCACTTGAGCGCTTGAATAACTGAATTCATGAAACAAGTGTTTCCGAGATTCTTCAACCCCCGCAGTTCTACACGCTGTCGGGGCTGCTTGCCAATAATGTAGTCTGAGCTCGAATCCGGAGTTGGTGAACAAGAAGGTGAAAACGTGAAACTCATCTAAATTAAGGTGGAGTACCGCAAATGTTACTTTGGAAAAGAATGAAACTAACATTTTCTCTAGAAAAAACCCCGGAGAAAAACGGCATCGAGTTTTCACTTCACAATTTTTTTTATTCAAACTTTCCTAGTTATCCTGAACCTCAGGTATTTACAGAGAAAGGTGACTCACCTTTCGCTTGCGTGGGCGTAGTGCTCTACCACCGACGAGTGGCCCTGATCTATTCACACCCATATCGGGGACCACGTCGAACGGTCGATTTTCCGATGCTTGTCGTATTGGTCGACCTTCATCCTCAGGAACAGATCCACTATCTTCGTCTAGCTGGATGACTCTTAAGAGATAACAGGTCACAATGTCACACTCAAAGTAGCAACTGATAAAATCAAGAGAGACTACCTTTTCGCTACACTCTGAGTAATGACTTCATCTTCTTCTTCTGTGGTCAGATCCACCAAGTCCTCAGCATCATATATTGAAAGGTCACGAGATGTGACATACTGTTGAGAAGAGTAATTATGGTCAGAACATCTGAAAGAGAAAACATGATTGAAACGTGATGATAACTCTCTGAAGCTGTCGCGTTAGATGTTTTGGAAGACTGCTGGTACATTTTTTGTGACCATAATTTATACACTTTTGTGCGAAAAACAAATTTAATCACCCCGAAAGCATCAGAATCTGCACTTTCGGAAGCATTGTTGTGTTTGAGGAAATGATAAAGCAGTAGAGAAGAGGTCCACCGAATAAGGTTACTGAGGCAAAGGTTCGTAGCCAAATTCACCCATTGCAGTGTCAGAAAGCGATATGTGGCGGGAGGTTGGCTTTTTCGTTGACCAATGCTGGAAGCAGACATCAAAATTTTTGATGCCTTTCTCGATCTGCCGGATGTACTTCTCTGCTATGATTATTTCATGCAGATTCAGTAATGTGAGACTTTCGTTTTGGGAAGTGTTGCAAATTTTCCTCACATTTTAATCCACTAAACCAAGCGTCGACGGCTGGCGTAAAGGATTTATTTCAAATTGACTTGTCAGAGTCCAGGTACTTGGAATTTCTAGTATTTTAACTGCATTTTTCGCAGTGTTATGATGTTTCGTAAATACCTAAGAAGACTGGGTGGTGAGCAAAAACATGGTCTTAGGCAGGAAGCGAACCCGCGTTTCATCCATACTGGATTTTCCGAGCACAGTCGACAGAGAGGTCAGCATTTCAAGCCTTGCAATCACAAAATCCTATGATAGGCTCAATTGACACGGAGGAAATTGAAGCGATGACTCTCTGTACGAATGCTTTCTCATCAAATTGCGTCTCGAACCTCAACTAAGGCACAAACTCATGACTCGAATAATGAGATAAATCACCCTCACGAAAAAAAAATGGAAAGGAAAATTTCTGTTCAGTCTCCAAAAGACAACTTATGAGGTGGCGAACCATTTTTTTTCTCCATAGACTCGATATAGTTAAACTTCAGCCTTCGTAGATTCTTTTAAATGCAGTCACAAGTCACATGGATTGTAGAAATCCGCCGCCTAGCAACTGTATTATTAGAATGACGTCAATGATACTCGAAGTCGCTAACTATTAGCTTGACAACCAGACAGAAAGACAATACACCCCATGAATTTGGAAGTCCTAACTAGAAACAAACAACTGTACAACATAGTTCGGTACAGATATACTCTCTAGGCGCGGTGAGGTGGTGAACTTGGGGAGGTGGGGTAAAATATTGGTAATAGCAGTATCGTGGAAAAAATAAATCAGCTTAGTAATGATATTCAAAATTTCTTAAGTTTTGACTGCTTTCTCTCACAGTGTTATGATGTTCCAACCATATCTAAGAGATTTGAGTGGTAAGCGAAATTTTGACTGCAGACGGGAGTTGAACCCGCGTTTCATCCATATCGGGGAGCCTGCTACTACTACACCACTGATACCACTGCTTATTCACTACTCATTCTCAAATATCTCTCTATCAAAGCTATCAGCTACCAACCGTTGACAAGTTTGATTGGGTAAGCCATCACTTGTATCACCTGTCGTCCCTTTGATCATCGAGTGACTCGAGCGGGTACCAGCAACTCTTCCATTTTTCCCTATCGCGCGCAAGAGTAGCCCAGTAGGTCCTACTCGCTCTAGGGATTCGCTGAGCATCATATCTTTCTTCCATCGCTTTCGTGAAGAAATCGGACCAACGGGTCAGTGGTCTTCCTTTAGAGCGCTTGACGTACCGAGGAATCCAGTCGGTAACGGCTCTCGTCCATCGGTTGTCGTTGAAGCGCATCACGTGTCCGGCCCACCTTATTTTCGATATCCTGGCGTGTAGAACGGCGTCTCCGATTATCGTTCGTTGTCTAGGTCGGAACTTCGGATCCTTTGTCTCATTTGCGAAATACGGGATACTCCTAGCATCGACCTTTCGACTGCACGTTCGATAACGCCAAGTGATCTTTCATCCTGCTTACGTAGTCGAAAAGGTGGGCACGGAGTCGGACGTTCTTTGTCCTCTTCACTACATCTTCGATGCTCTTAAACGTTCCCCAAGCCGCTCGTTTCCTCCTGCTCAACTCTGGGGCTAGGTCGTTCATCATGTTGATTTCACGACCTAGATAGATGTAACTGGAGCATTCGGAAATTGTCGTTCCGTTGAGCGTGAATGGGGCATTAGAAACCCATCCGTTCCTCATGAACATTGTTTTCGTTAGATTCAGTTGAAGACCGATCTTTCCACAGGCGTTATCGAAATCGGTCGACATTCGTTCCGCTTGGCTGATGTTTGGTGTTATGAGAACGATATCGTCAGCAAAGCGAAGATGGTTCAACTGTCGACCGTCAATTTTCACTCCCATTTCGTCCCATTCTAATGTTCGCATGACGTTTTGTAGGGTGGCAGTGAATAGTTTTTTGCGATATTGTATCGCCTAAAGCCATATAGCCATGTAAATCCAGTTAAGCAGATAGCCACTGTACCTACATAAATCCACGTTTTGTTGTTTTTTTACTGCCTTTCTCGCAGTGCTATGATGTTTCGAATGTATCTGAAAGAACTGAGTGGAGAAATGGTGGCCTCGGTGGTGCAGTAGTAGCACGCGCCCCCGGTATGGATGAAGGTCTGGTTTGATTCCCTTCTGAGGTCACAATTTTGCTTATCATTCAATTCTTCTAGATATATTGACTAGAAGTCTTGAGTAATTGAGAAACAAAGGCTGATTCCTGAGTAATCACTGTAATTTGCTGAAAGTTGTTAACTCGTGATACTAAGTTCAGATGAGCTGCTCACTAGCAATGGGATACTCTAATAACCATCGTAAGCAATTAAGCCTATCCACTAACTTATCCTTATAACTCTATAACATTAACGCATCGACTAAGTGAATAGAACAATTCACGGTGAAACAAGCAACAGCACATTGATGGCATTATCTTGTTCACCAACCTGGCTTTATTGAAATAAGCCAAAGAGCGACGAACAGACGAGATCTTTCCATCTTCAGTATCGTCGCCAACAAAGTCATCACAAACATAGCTAAAGAGTGACATAAAAACCCTATAAATCGGTTTATACGATGTTTCAGCTCTTGAGCGAAGGCGAATGTCAAAACAGGTAGTGAGCTCAAAAAATGTGATAAGATCATATGAGTGTGTAAATACATTCTTAGCAATTCACAAAAAAGCAATGGCATTGTTGAAAATTCTTAAATGTTGCAATAACATCGGTTTTCGCTTGCAAAACTACGATGAAGTAGCCACTCATAAGGGATGTAGTCGTGCCACCCAAGTTGATATTGGTTCTTTTCTGATATCCGGGAACAAATAGGAGAAACGACCTTCTTCGCCGCACAAAGATTTTATATTCCAATTCTAGTAATCATTCGAAAGCTTTGATCGCTGGCTACTGCTCTACGTGACTGTACGTGGCCGTTTTTTTAAAAACCTCTTCTGAAGCTGTAACAAAAAGATAACATTCGTCTTTCACACAAGCGTTTTCGTCGCAGTAGTGAGCTGTTTCAACATACATTCGACAGACGTGCTTATTTACCAGCGCAAATTAGCGGACGAAAGAAGATGCCTTCATGAGTGCGTACCGCAGATTCGGACGTAAGCGATGCCGCAGCGAGCCGTGCTAACGACCGATCGATGGCGCATCGGCAAGTCACGTGTGAAGTGTGATTTCTGCTATTCGATGAGGACTTTTTTCCTCGCTTTGAAAGAAACTCCATAGAAAATGTATGATCTTGATACTACAAGATCTCCTCTACACGTGCATGGTTTTCGTGCTTACAGCTAAGTAATAGTAAGAGGAAGCAGTGGATGTAAGAAATAATTTGATGAGTCTTTTTCAGAAAAAAAAAACAACCAGCGCAGTGGCCAGAGATTTATGCATCCGAATATCTACTAACTCTTGAGAAAACTTCTTGCGCAGCGAGAGAAGTTGTTTCTTCATTCGTTCCCGAATGACGGAAAAAATTTTTTCATTTTCATTTTTCACTTACATTGCTGCGCTACGTGCCATTAACTTGAATGTTTGAGTTACAAGGAATCATAGAGTTTGCCACACAATCACTGAGTGGAAACAAAAGTCCTTATTAGTTTTTACGTAGAAGACTTTCCTTACTGAGAAAACGAACCTACATCATTTTCTTGGAATAAAATTACACGAGGTTTCTTCTTCCCCTTCAGAAATGGTTAATAAACGCTTTGGCATTCAGCAAAATCTCAGAGCCTGCGTGTACTACTACACATATCTATTTGATTCGCACCATTTCCCAATTCCTACTTATTCACTCAGCTATTCATTTTTATCTCTTTCAATAATCATCCCGAGGTTTGGAGAAAATCTATCTTTCGAAATATTACAAAATATACCAAAATGTATGCTTTTGAACTTTGCTTATTCGAAGAAGCTAATTATTTTGCATCAAAGCTCCTATTACACTTTTCATGCATGGCTTGGTCATCACAGCAGATCATATTTGCAAGACACAGTTCACGCAGATTCTTAACCTGATAATGAGGGTATTGAGATGCGCCAGCAGATAAAATAAAGCAGCGTAATGGCAACGTGATGAAAAGCACTGAAGGGCTATGTGCGGGCGAAGAAGAGGAGGCGAGTACAGCAAACAAACAACGCGTACCAACAAATCTTAATGCAGTCCGTATTAGACTATTAGACTCGATCACAGATATTTCGAAGTGTGCTCTCCAAAACTTCATAATATAATCTAGGACGTCGTAAGCGCAGACTGGGAAGGAACGTAAGAATCGGCAAATTTAATCCATGACGATCCCAAACGTATTTCGTAGCAGCATCTCAACGGATACTACGAGATTTGACGCAGCATTTGAGTTATCACCTGATATCACTAGAGAAAAAGTTTCTGTTGATCTAGTCCAGGTGGGTATATGAGGGCGATAGCTGCTAAGATTTCTCTTCCATCTGAACGTCGCCTCACGTTTGAAAAAAGAGGCTCCGCGCGGTGCGGACAATGCAGACGTGTGTTCGAAAACATGCATTTAGAAAACGAGGAAGTGAGGAGGACAACCAAGAGAACATCGCATCAACCAGTGACCCAACTTCATAGAATAACGCCGTGTAGGCTTGTTGGAAATCGTACGCTGTCACCGACTCTCAATGAATCACTGCCTCTTCACCAGCTTTGAAAAGAAGGAGTGTATGATTGGAGATAATAGGTGAGGGCAGTAAAATAGCGACAAGAGCTACGTGCTCTCAGTGTTCATAAGTGAGGAAATGCAAGACCCTAAAGATTGCATGATATGACATTTAGGTGACTATGGCGATCTGGACGCAACTCGGGAAAAATTCTTCACGAAAGTTGCTTTGAGATAAGAATCTATTTGAGGAAAATCTTTGAAATGATATAGCGCGCTCCAATATCATCACCATTAGTTTGATTTTGGATTGCCAAAATTCACGCTTTGTAAAAAATATCTTTTTTTCTCGCTCTTCAATTGATCCGTCTCACAGTTTTTATACGCTGTGGATCCCGGTAGTTCTGACATTCAATTCGTTTCTCGTCTTTTTCGCGTAACCATGTAACTCGTAGAATAATGATTGGGCACGTCTCCTTGGATATCGAGGCCGTGGCGTTCCCTGGGGCGCGCGTTGTTGACTGCGGGACAGTGCTGAGGGGTAGGGTTCGACTCCACGCGCGTCGCGACGAGCATCACAACCACTCGGCTTCGCCCCTAGTCCGTCATTACGCATTTCCTCATATTCTTCTGACACATACGGGACACCTCGTTCACATTTTCTCGAGCTGTAAAATAATCGCGCCCAATGTGTAAGCACTGCATATTCCATGTAACTTGAATTTAACATTTTGCCAATCACCAAATATTTGAAAAATTTAATACACCGCTTTTGCCAAGTCATTTGTCTTCTGACAGAGACAATATTACACAATCTTCCACTGTATTGGCATTGTCAAAATTTATGATATGATTGTTCATATGAATAAAATATAGATGTCCCACACCCGTGTGTTCGTTTAGATAGCCCACATAAGGAGTATCAACTAGCGATCAGGCAGAAACTGCACTACATGTACATAAGCCTGTATATATGCATGTAAGCATATGCATATGCACATACATACACACACGTACGTGGATATATATACGTACATATGTGCATGTCCAGGGGCGCATGTGGCGCAGTGGTCAGAGGTGGCTCTGCGTCGCACACGAGGTCAATGGTTCGATCTCGCACTCATGGCTCACCAAACCATCCATCCCTCCGGGGTCGGTAAATTGGTACCAGGCAGTCTCAGACTTGTCTGGGAGGATAAGCAGCACTGACTCGGTTCAGCGGGAGGCCACCGCGAGTCATTGTAAAGGCCAGATATGCATTCAATCACCTCAAACAAAGTTAAAAATTGAAGTCGAATGCATGGCGCATCCCTGAGGGATTGATCAACGCCGAGAGCTTTATCCTTTATCCTTTATGCGCATGTCCACGGACCTCCCTCTTTGAGGGAATCCGCCCGGTTAATCGCGAGGGCACGTGACGCTTCCCCGGGTGGTAGATGGGGGAATAAACGCGAATCAAAAGCAACCGTGTGCTTCCCAGAAATGCAGGTGGATTCAGACGATGAGCTCCCTGCTTCTGCAGCGCTGATTTGACAAA
The DNA here is from genome assembly GCA_019055375.1 of Parelaphostrongylus tenuis. Classification (NCBI taxonomy): domain Eukaryota; kingdom Metazoa; phylum Nematoda; class Chromadorea; order Rhabditida; family Metastrongylidae; genus Parelaphostrongylus; species Parelaphostrongylus tenuis. The sequence goes on along the minus strand of JAHQIW010006770.1, from coordinate 31,653 downwards.
ACTCTATTTCCACGAGTCAGAATGGTCAAAAGCCTGCAATCAAAGGGCTGGGAAGTACATGGGAGGCGGTTGAGAGTCGTCTTCAATAAATAAGCTTCTCCCGCTCCTCCCACATAGACTAGCAAGCTCCTCGTGAGAACCCTGCCCCCACGTTCACAGTTAAGCGAGCTTTACATTGGGTATCGAAATGCCAAAACAGTAACAAATATGGGCCTCATTCCCTTGACCCCGTCTCTGGTACGGCAGCCCCAGGTAGGACGAGTACGGAGAGACTGCTAAATTTCAGAGCCAAACTAAGCTGCCAAGATCGAAACGGACTAAAATGACGATCTGTACCAACAATGCAAGAATCCTTGCTCACGAATCCGCTGTTGAAGATCTACTGATTCAAGCAAGAAGGATAAGGTACGACCATTGGCCTGCCTGAGACGGGAAGACGCCATCCTTTTCACGCTGTTTATGACACCGGAGAAGAACTGTTCCTTGGAACATGCGATTGCAGAGGTGTCGGCGGCGTCGGCGTCCTCGTCAAATGGAATTTGACCGTGAACATCGATTCGTTTGAACAACTAACAACCCGTATCGGACGATTACGGTTGAAGCGATGTGATTCTAAGCCGGCTTTGACCATCTTCGTTGCTCACCATCATCAAGCTATGACGGGGACGAAGTCGAAAGGTTTTTATGGACCTCTAAAAATTCTCACAGAGAAGCTCATACATTCTTCAAGGTCACTGTCGGAGATTTTGATGCAAAAATTGGACCTAGAAGAACGTCACATAGGGACTCACGGACTAGAAAGGAGTGAACGCAGTGAGAGGCTTTCTGAGTTATTCATAACGACAAGCCATCCATGGTAACTCACAATTCCATAAGCCTCACTCTCAGCGATGGACGTGGGAGTCTTTCAATGGAGAGTACCATAACGAAATAGACCACATCTTAGCAAATCGAAGGTTTTGCCTGACCGATGTCGCTGTTGTTCCTCAGGTCTACACGGGATAAGACCACTGCCTCCTTCGCGCAACGTGAAGATATCGTTGTCGACAACATCGACGAAGAATACGATCGGCTCGTTGAATATCTTCACGTTAGCGATTTGAAAGCCAAGAGTCCTAAGGTCACGAAGAGACGCTTGTCCCCACAGACATTCGAGCTGATACGTCAACGTGGAATAGCAAGAGCTACAGGCAACCAAAACCTTACGTCCGAACTTGCGAAACGCTGCAAAGAGGGATAAAAGAAGACCTCAAAGAGAGACGGACAGCAGTTATGGCAGAAGCTGGGAAGAGCATTCGCAAAGGCCAGCGAGGCTTCGCCAATTATAAGTCCAAGATAAATCCACTCCGATGCCCTAACGGGACACTTACAGCTTCCAGAAGGGCTATGAAGAAAGTCATCCATCAACACTACTCGGATCTCTTCGCTAGCCATGTCTTCTTACCGTCATATAAATTGAAAAAGGATGAAAATGTCGTTCCACCGGTGCTCCCTTCCAAAATCCGACATGCTGTATCCTCAGTGAAGATCAGAACAACACCCGGTCCAGACAGGATTAGACCAGAACACCTGAAGAACTTGCCGCCAATTCTCATCATCACCCTGATTCGGCTCTTCACTCACTATTTGTCAGAATGCAAGGTCCCCATTCACTGGAAAGCCAGCAAGACCGTATTGTTGTTCAAAAAGGGAGACCCTCACGACATAGGCAATTACCGCCCAATCTGCCTACTGTCCGTTGTCTATAAACTCTTTACTCGAGTCATCCTAAATGGGATTGACAGAACACTGGACGAAGGACAGCCATGCGAGCAAGCAGGGTTCCGAAAAAGATTCAGTACCATAGACCACATGAACACGATTGCAAGACTCATTGAAGTTTCACGAGAGTACAAACAACCACTCTATCTCACTTTCATCGATCTAAAGAAAGCCTTTGATTCAGTGGAAACAGAAGCGGTTATAGAGGCTCTGGATAACAAAGGCGTCCCTACTCGGTACATAATGATTCTTCGTGAGCTTTACAAAGATTTCACGACCAAAATATCTCCATTCTACAACAATATCACCATTGATGTAAGAAGCGGGGTTCGACACGGCGATACAATTTCGCCAAAACTATTCACTACCACCCTACAAAACGTCATGAGAACATTAGAATGGGACGAAATGGGAGTGAAAATTGACGGTCGACAATTAAACGATCTTCGCTTTGCTGACGATATCGTCCTCATAAACTAAACATCAGCCAAGTGGAACGAATGTTGACCGACTTTAATAACGCCTGTGGAAAGATTGTTCATCAAGTGAATTCTAACGAAAACGATGTTCAAGAGGAACGAATGATTTTTCAACGCCCCATTCACGCTCAACGGAACGACAATCTCCGAATGCTCCAGTTACGTCTATATAGGTCGTGAAATCAACATGATGAGCGACCTAGCTCCAGAGTTGAGCAGGAGGAAATGAGCAGCTTGGGCAACGTTTAAGATCATCGAAGAAGTAGTCAAGAGGGCAAAGAACATCCGACTCCGGGCCCACCTTTTCGACTCGACGATTATCCCTGCCCTAACGTATGCAGCAGAAACCTGGTCGCTACGTGAGCAGGATGAAAGATCACTTGGCGTTATCGAACGCGCAGTCAAAAGGTCGATACTGAAATATCCCTTATCTCGCAAATGAGAGAAAGGATCCGAAGTTCCGACCTACGTCAACGATCGAAAATCAGAGACACCGTTCTACACGCCAGGATATCGAAAATAAGGTGGGCCGGGCACGTGATGCCCTTCAACGACAACCGATGGACGAGAGCCGTTACCGACTGGATTCCTCGGGACGTCAAGCGCTCTAAAGGAAGACCACCGCCCCGTTGTTCCGATTTCTTCACGAAAGCTATAGAAGAAAGATATGATGCTCAGCGAATCCCTAGAGCGAGGAGAACCCACCTTTAGAGAACGGTGTCCCTGATTTTCGATCGTTGACGTAGGTCGGAACTTCGGATCCTTTCTCTCATTTGCGAATTCATGTGCATATGCATGTCTAATATATGGACTATATAGTGCAGTTTCTGCTAGTTCTAGTTGATATGTACATATGCGCTTGTGTTTAGACAGCATATAGTAATGACATATATGTACATGATACATACGTATGCACAAATATTCGTACATATACGTGATGTACTCATAGCCTTCTTCTTAAACATATGTTGATAGGAAAAAGCATTTGAACAAAAAAAAAATCAGCTTACCAAAATACTTCGTATGTCTGGCAATGCATGAGGACGCAGTGACGAGGATGTTTCATCTCACTGTGGTGCTTCAATCCGTGAGCGTTCACGAATCTACCACAGAATATCAGACCACAAGCGAGACAAAGCCAGGGACTTTCCGACGAGTCGCACGTCACACAATTCCACAAGATCTTATCTCTGCAAAACGACTCTGCACTATTCTCAAAAAATGTAACTATAACACCCCACTTGGTATCAAGAACAAGAAGTACATCCGCTGCTGTTTCGAGCTAAATTGTTTCATAGTAACGAAGACGATTTCTATTGAGCACGATTGCAAAATAACAAAAAGAGCTAGAGTCAACTGATGAGGCTGGGATTAGGAGAAATATCTATTGAAATTGTAACCCCCTATTAAAAGCGAAAGGGGGAAGGGGGAGTGGGGAGGGAAAAGGGGTGGCAGGGGAGAAGAATGAAGAAAACTGAGGATCATCACTGCTGCTCGGTCGACGCAAATCACAGGGATTGCTGGCGCCCTAATAACTCGATTGCAAATCAGGAAAGTTCTTTCGGCTTCACAGTGACAGTCCTGGTCATTTCCAGAGAACATCCCATATGGTCAACGCAGTTCCAGAAAACACCAATGGCGGTTAACATCTAGAATGTGGATGAGGGATGACAATAAGTTCTCGAACCCCAACGAAATTTACCATGAACCTCGTCACCAGCAGAAATGACAGTTATAGGGCGACATAAACAAACTGAATAAAGAGGATAGAGGATGAAGCTTCCGGTGTTGATCAATCCCTGAGGAATGCGCCATGTATTCGTCAATTTTTAACTTCGTTTGAGGTGGTTGAATGCATATCTGGCCTTTACAATGACTCGCGGTGGCCTCCTGTCGTGTCGCGTCACTGCTGCTTATCCTTCCAGGCAAGTCTGATACCTGTCTGGTACCAATTTACCGAACCCAGAAGGATGGATGGCTTGGTAAGACATGAGCACGAGATCGCATCATTGATCTTGTGTGCAACGCAGAGCACTTCTAACCACTGCGCCACATGTGCTCAAACTAACAGTCAACGTATAATCATCATCGCGATTCAGTCTGAAATGAGGCTCTTCATTTCTCTGAGCAGCTTGAAAACACCTCTATGTAACAAACAATGAGGAAAAGCGGAAGTAAGGAGTACATTACACGATGAGACTCGTCCATATAAGCGTTGATTTCTCTTGCGTGCCATCAACGTACGTCCTTTTTTGGTTAGTGAATTTACGAACCACAAAATAAAAGTATCAACAAGGCACCCAAAACGAGTGAAATCTCTTATATTCAATAAAACGTGAAATTTGAAGAAACCAGAGGTCCGATGTTATGCTGACTGCTAATGAGCAAGGCTGAGAATACGGATGATAACAACAAGAATCCTATCTATTTCACTGACTTATGCCGTGACATGATGTTAAAAAAGCTCAATGGTGTCGAGTAACATACAGAACTTTGGAAGTCGGACAGGGATCGAACACGCATTTCATCCTCTCCAGGGCCACAGAAGTCTAATCTACCAACACTCTTTCTGCACTCCACCGCATCGATCTGGCAGAAACCAGTTGCCACAGGTTTGGCCTAATAAGTGAACTCGGAAAGGGTGATATGCGCATTCGAATCACGTCTGACATTCAAAGTTTAGTACATCACTCAACATCATCCTTTTTGGGATCGTGGACCCACCGCCTCTGCATCTCTTACTGACATCCCTGTACGATCTGCTCCATCTCCTCCACATCTCCAATCCCCAGCGTGCTGCACCTAGCATTGTTACGCCGCTCATCTAACAGTGGTAAGCTGGGAATTAGAGTTGGAGAGGTGGTGGAGCAGACCGTCCAGAGTTGCCAGTCAGAGATGCAGAGGTTGTGGGTCCACGGTCCCGGAAGGGTTAGGCATGACAACAATCGCTGGTTCGATCCCCCCCCCCCCCCCCCTCAAAACGACGTTGCTTACCAACTTTTACCTCTCCAGGTTCGGGAGGTTGGTAGGTAGCAGATTTATCTAAGAAAGCTCACAAGCCCCAAGCAAGTGGCAATGAACTAGTTCGGTTACCTGAGGGCTCCAAGAAAATGGCTCAACTCGACCAGTATTCAATAATAATCGGTACAAAGGGAAAAGCCCTATTCAGCAACAGCACCCGCCTGTTGAAAGTTCGAATCGAATGCACTAAAATCCAGAAACCGCAGAATAGACGTCAGTAAGACTCAGGTAGAAAAAAAGAGGGAACACCGTAAAACCATCTCTCCCTCCCCCTCCCCCTTCCCTTCCTCCTGAAAACACGAGACCTTCCGTAGCCACAAGAGGACTATTTTTTAGAAGGCTAATCTACGAAGTAAAGGAGACGGGGTCAGAGAGTTGCGTCGGCTTCCACACAGTCAGCGATCGCTGGCGCTGATGCATGGCTACACATGTGAAGTGCGATTTTTGTCAATCGATTAGAATTTCTTTTCGGCTTCGAAAGGAACTCCACATGTGCTTTTCGTGCTTCCCGCAAAGTAAGAGTAAAATTGCGCTGCCGATGAGAAACATACATTTTGATTCTCACGGAGTTATTCAATAAACCATAACTTTCGTTTCGGGTGTTTTCTTAAGACCACTGCTCAAATTTCAATATGCCTGATAATCACTATTTGAGCTACGCATGTCAGTAATCTGTCAATGAGGGCTGACTTATAGAGCTCGATACACGTGTTTCGATCCCTCATTGAAAGATCACTGACATGCGTGGCTCAAATAACGATTATCAGGCATATTGAAATTTGAGCTGTGGTCTTAAGAAAACACTCGAATTGAAAGTTATGATTTATTGAGTAAACCAGCCAAGAGCAATCGATTGTACGACACTCTAAGTTTGGTGAGATTTTCACTGAACATAGAGTGTAAAACGTTCGTAGTCGCTAATTCTTAATGTGGGGACTGGAGCACCCACAGAGATTAGTAAAAGAAGAGAAAGGGTAACTGCCCGACTGACGAGATCGCAAGATCGAAACACGTATATCGGGCTCTATAAGTCATGCCCTCATTGATAGACCACTGACATGCGTGGCTCAAATAATGATTATCAGGCATATTTCAAGGAGTTATTGAAAGAGATTTTGGAAGACCGCTCGAGTACCGCGCTGGCCAGAAATCTGAGATTTCGCACGACTAGCAACACTCTTATGAGAGATTCCAGTCCAGCGGAAAGCCTCTTTTCTTCATTTGTTTCCCACTAACAGAAAAGAATCAAAAAAATCCCCAATCAGCGCAGTACCTGCCAATCAAAAGTTCGAATCGATTGCATCAAATGCTGGGATCCGCAGAACAGATATGAGGTCAACTTGGGTAAAAAGAAACTCCGAAAAGCTCCCCCTTTCTCTTCCATTGTAAATAAAATCACGGACTTTCATAGGGTCACCAAAAACCTAAAGGTTTCCCTTCTAAATGGAGGAAAAACTCTAATTGAATAGCGAAAATCGCGCGCCTCCTGGAGTTGCACTTTGCGATCGTCGATCAGCTGTCGTCCCCAAAGTGTTGAGGTTCAAGCTGATCGTATATAATGCTGGGATCCGCAGAATAGACATGAGGACGACTCACGTGGAGAAAACCGACCGGGAAATTCTCGATCTGGGAATCCACCCCCTCCCCCGCCCTTCCCATGGCTCCATGGAAGCTCGGAATTTTTGATGCAGCACAAAGGAAACGAACTCACGTCTGCTCCGCATTGCTGCGATCGCGTTGAGCGTCGAGGGATGATCGCCCTCCATAGTCGACATCGTTGAATTCACGCAGGAGCTGTAGTTGAGAGAGATTGACGGCCGCGATGCACACCGAGGCCGTCAAATGCGGACAGTCGACCATTTCCTTGATCTACAATCTATAAAAAAGTCTATTTGAAAATATTTTCCCGGATATTTTTTTTTTGAAAATTGACGAGAACAGAGGAAGAAAAGAGGCTAGACGGTCGTGGAGGAGCGGCTTCCGATGGAATCGCTCCGACCGACAACTGAAGGAAAATGGCAGTGACTGTGGAAAAGACAGGATTTCCCCCTTGATTCAGAGGCTCAGGGGCGATGATCTTCGTGTCAGGAAGGTCAAAACTGAGAATCCCCTTCGACACCGCGCGTATCGAACAACTCCGCACTTGTCACGGCGCCAGATTACGGTACGTGCGACAGGGGTCCTGAGCGGAAAACCTGATTCCGCGCTCGGTTCTGTGCGCCCTTTAAACCGTTGCTTTCGCAGTGGCCTAAAGCTTCCAGTTTGTTGGCGAGTGGTTTGTTTAGTGTTGTTTTTTTTTTACTAGTTTAGTGTGTTTTTCTAGTTTACATGTTTTTACTGATAAGCGCTCGTGGCACAGTGGTCAGAGGTGCCTTCGTCGTCCACGTGGTCGATGGTTCGACTCCGCGCTCAGCGCCCAGCAGTGCTTCCGTCCCTTCGGGATCGGTGAAATGGTTCCAGACTTGTCTGGGAGGGTACGCGGCACTGAATCGATGCAGCGGGAGGTCGCAGGACGGATATCCTTTTAATCACCTCGAACGAAGCTAGAAAGCGAGGACGACGGCATGGACCATCCCTCAGAGTTTGAACAGCGCCGAGAGCCTACAGGTCTTTTAGAGCTTTCACATTTTACTGATAAGCGCCGAGATTTTGGTCTGCGAACTCCAAGCCCTCGTTTTTCCTCACGTTATTTCGATTCCTCGGTAATTCTCCTTATCGTGATTTTTCATCGAAAAGATGCTTTGTAGGTAACAATCAGCGTCGGAGAGGATGAAACTGAATTTCGCCAACCCGGCGACGGGTCAGCAAAAATTGTTCGAAATCGACGATGAGAAGAAGCTGCGTATTTTCTACGATAAACGCATGGCCCAGGAAGTTGAGGTCGATGGTCTCGGAGAAGAATGGAAGGTATGCATTTTCGCCTCTGTCTGTATAGAAAATTCCAGCTTTTCCTATCCATAGGTGCTGTGCATTGGTTTGTATAGACGTTATGGTGAAGTGGATAATTTAACAGAATCTTTTTTATCTAAGCGATTTTAGCAGTGGTAAGATGCTGTGAGAGCGCATGTGGCACAGTGGTTAGAGGTGCTCTGCGTCGCACACGAGGTCAGTGGTTCGATCTCGCGCTCATGGCTTACCAAGTCATCCATTCCTCCGAAGTCGGTAAATTGGTACCAGACAGTTCTCAGACTTGTCTGGGAGGATAAGCAGCACTGACTCGGTTCAGCGGGAGGCCACCGCGAGTCATTGTAAAGGCCAGATATGCATTCAGCCACCTCAAGCGAAGTTAGAACTTGAAGTCGAATGCATGGCGCATCCATCAGGGAATGATCAACACCGAGAGCTTTATCTTTATCTTTAAGATACTGTGAGTGCACCTAATGATGTAGAGTGATGTGCAAAACTTTTGCTCCAGCCGGGACTCTAACCCGCATTTTACCTGTGCGGAGGCGTGCGCTGTATCCTTCGAGCCACCTCTTCCTACGTAACAACGCTTCTATCTATTAGTAACCAGCCGTCAGCGGTCTACACGAGTAATCGATACCGACATTGAACCCAGTCATGGTGACAGATATTGGCTATTGAATGATCAAGAATAAATCTTTTTGGCCAATCGTGCGAATTCTAGCGGTGGTATGATGCTGTAAATATACTCAATGATTTAGAGCGGTGTGCAAAATTTTTGCGTTAGGAAGGACTCGAACTCCCCCGCCTGGCGCGGAAGTTTGACTGGGTTCAGTGGCGATATCGACTACTTGAACGAAACCGTTGCCAGTCTTTTACTGATAATAGATGTGTTGTAGCGTGTAAAGAGCGGTGGTAAAAGAGGATATCGGTAGTGCGACGGGTTAGTGCACGCGATTGTTAAATGGGGGTTCGAGTTCCTCCTGACGCGAACGTTTTGCGCATCGCTCTGCGCTGTTGGGTATATTCTAGTGAGCTGATTTCAGGGATACGTTGTCCGCATCTCCGGTGGAAACGATAAGCAAGGTTTTCCAATGAAACAGGGTGTGCTGACGAATGGCCGTGTTCGGCTTCTGCTCGCCAAAGGAGATTCGTGCTATCGGCCGAGAAAAGCTGGAGAGAGGAAGAGAAAGTCTGTACGTGGATGCATTGTCGACGCTAATCTTTCAGTGCTTTCTCTCGTAGTTGTGAAGAAGGGTGAGTTAGAGTCGCGTATGTTTGATATGTATAATCTTCGACGTGGAGGTCAGATGTCGATTTAGGTCTTGCATTACACTGAAATTTCAGATTTACACAAAATATGAAGATTTGTGGTATTATTTCGCGTTCACTCTAGTAAAATAACCGATTTGGCTAGTTCAACTATCTTGTGGCCATATTGTAATCTCGTTGATTGAATATTTTCGAGTAATTAATTCGGCCCTTTTCCAGTATCCGTGACCATTTTCGGCTCCTTGAAAAGTAGCGCATTTTCCACTTTCAACGTTTTAGTGGTTATTCGTTAGCCGAAACTTCTTGGATTTAAATGGTGTACTCTAATTCTCTTTTGGCCTTCTTACTGCTCTGTAACAATGAAAATAAAATCAAATTTTACACAAGTACTTTTCGCTAAAGCTTTTCTTATAGACTATCAATAACTTTTTCATAGCACAAATTGCAGTAATTCCAATGGTATGCTTGGTTTTTAAGATGAACTTTTTAATGTGTTGTTGCGACTAAAAAAAGACTGGGTTTCGTGCTCGGCGCGTATTTCTTGTCAGCTAAGGTGTGTGTGTTTCGACTTGCGATAACCTAATACAGTGTTACGAAAATCCATTCACATGCTGGAACAAAGAATGCGCACCGCGTGCGAAATGCAACTTTATTTCCCGTCTTACAGCGCAGTAAGGAATCTTTCCATTAAACCAAGTGTACCGTCAAAATCGTCGAAATTGAAGCTATCGATTGTTAACTAAAAGTCTAGGGGAAAAGCTTTTCCCGGCAAAGCATGTTTGAGTATGAGTTAGAATGTTATTTTTAGCGTAACAGCACAATAAGTAGACTATCTTGAAAATTAATAGATCGTTAAAAGCTCGAGATTAGGCTGTCGAGTAACTGCTAAGACTTCGAAAAAAGCAAAAAAGCGTTTTTCCTATGGGGATGGAAGTTGGTACGGATGAGGGAAAAGATCCGACTATTCTTTTGGGATTCTATCTAACTAGCTTAACTCTATTCGAATACCGTTGCAAGTCGTTCAACATGAGTAGATAGAACTTCTTGGAAATTTTGAAGCTCCTAATAAGTTCTTCGCAAACTAGAATCGAGGCTGGGGGTAGTTAGCCTTGTGTTTGAAGTAGATTGGAAATCCCTGGAAGTGAAGTCTGTAGTAGTTTTCGTGCAAAATCGATTTCATCTGATTATGAGGGGAAGCTGTAAAACCGACCTCATTCGCTGAAGAATAAATTTTCATAGGAGGGTTAGTAGCCATTTGACACTCCACGTCGTTCTAAACATGAACTTTTGCGCTGCTGAAGCCGCATATTTTTCACCGACCAGAGCTTTTTCTTTGAACTATTAGTAATCATTCGTTAGCGTAGTGATAGCTGATTTAAACGCTGTGCTTATATCCTGAACAGACCGTTTCCCTGCAACGCAGCAGGTAAAATACATTTGATTCAATGTGTGAGCAAGGTGGCCTTGGCCATTTCACGTGCCGGTGCGTGATGCGGGAATGTGAATTGCTGACGCGATACTTCTATACGCGTTCATATGCATCGCATCTTGGAACATGGCTGCCTCACGCGCCGGCACGTGATTTGGCCAAAGGCCATCTTGGTCACACATCGAATTTAGCTTATTTTACTGCTGAATTGCAGAGGAACCGTGTTTTTCGGATATAAGCACAGTGTTGAAATCAACTACCATTACACTATCGAATGGTTACTAATAGTCCGAAGAAAAAGTGAGCTCGATTTCTCATGTGTCCCCTCATAATGAATGGTACCCAAATTTCTTGGTTAGAGAAGGTATTCTTTCCTTCAGTTTCTAGTTTCCTGCAAGCCTTAGTTTTCACCGACTTACGAAAAGGTTTATTCGTAGTTTCGCGACATCATTACGTTTGTTGCATCAACTTATATGTATTGTTTTTTAACTTCATAGTTTGACACTGAACAATTTATTGCATAGACCATATCCGTAGATAGGGGAATCGAATCTTTTTTTTTACTTCGAAAGAGTAGACATTTGTGTATTGATCACGTCTTCTTTCAGGTGACCAAGATATCGAAGGTCTTACTGACAAAGTTCTTCCGCGTCGCTTAGGTCCTAAAAGAGCAACGAAAATCCGAAAACTGTTCAACCTTTCCAAAGAAGACGACGTGACGAAATATGTCATCACTCACGAGAAATCTCGTGGTGAAGGTAGAATGCTATTTCCTTATGCTTTTTTTGTTCTGCTCTTTTCTGTGTATGACCTCCAGCATTATCGTGGAAGCCAAGCACATGAGAGGAGCTAGAGGAATCATCTACAGTATCTGCCTTTTGCCTCTGACTTTAGCGTAATGCTCTTGTATCATATGGCTTTTGGTTCGTAGATAGATGACAGTGTTCTGAAATCAAATATTTCAGTTTCATTTCCATACAACAGTACAAGTATCACTATAAATGTTTGGGAATGTTTAGGAAAACCACCTCGTATAATCGCCCCGAAGATTCAAAGGCTAATCACCCCAACTGTAATTGGAAGGCGTAAAGCACTACTTAGAAAGAAGATTCAACAGCGAAACAAGTCTCGTGAGGAAGCTGCTGCTTATCACAAGCTCATGACTAAGTACGCTAAGGTGGGTCAGACATCGAGTTACTTTCATCAATATTACTATTGCACACTGAAAGTCGTGTTGATGTTTAGGAGGTCAAGGATCAAAAAGTTGCCCGAAGAAGATCGTCTGCCTCTAGGTCTTCTGAGACTGATGTGAAAAAGGGTACGAAGAAGTGAACGGGGATGTTTCTTGTTATGCAACCCGTCTTTTCGCTCATAAAATTTATTGTTGTTTCCTGTTGCAGTAATGAAATTTTTCAATGCTCGATATTTTGTGGAAAATATGAAATGACTGTCAAGTGTTCCAATTGATTTTATACGATGCGTCATTTATGAACGAATTTCAGCCCCTTCTACATTTGACTCGTTTCCTCGCTTTTATCCCTCACAAAGTTCTTTGAATACTTTGCACGTTGTTTCGACTGCTGGTCAATTAATTCGTTTTCATGAATGGCGGAGTTGTTGAATGACTTTGCTCTCTTGGAAAAAATCGAGCTTGATGTTTTCGTGCATGCAGGAGTGTTTGGTATGGGATTGGATCAGCAAATTGCTCCCTATTAAATTGCATCTTTAACTTTTCTGCACCTTAGATTGCCCCTGGGAAATGCTGCTAGACATGTAGATAGGAAGCTTACGACAAATCTTAGCATTCAATTTCCGAAAAGCATATCTTTGAAGGGAACAGTACTGTATCAGTACCTTGGATAATCGATTAACCATTGACAATGTTTAGGTCTACTCTTGTTCCCAATCGTTTTCTTTGCTACGTTAAATACGAAGATTAGCATACGTGGTGGTCAAAATCTCTACAAAATGTCATTCGAGTTTGGGTTGTAATGGTATGTGCTTGACATCTTCTGGAGCCTAATAGGTTGTAGCTTATTCAAGGTAAAAGGTTGGATGCTGTGGATCTTGCTAAAGAACTGGTCAAAGCTGACTTTTGCAACAGCGCGATTAGGGGTGTAGGTCCGATTACTCTCCTGCGTTGTGTCTCGTTGTGTTCGTGATTCCCTACCATGTTAAAGCGAGTACATGAGAAATGAAAAAGCCTAATGTTCCCGCTCCTGTCCTAAGTTTCCAATGCTTATTTCTCCTTCTTTGAAACGCTTGTCAAGCTAACCTTTCACACTGTAAACATCATCTAAAGATTTCTTGGATGCACAATTTCAACCATACATCGAGTTGTTAACCCTATAGCCGTAAACACCTATATACACATAATTTTGACTGTGGTGGCTTGCTGTGTCGGACTATGTTCAATTCGGTTAGTAATCCAAAGGAGAGCCAAACTGGGAAACTGAGGAGCGGAACGGTATTTTGTGCATTTTGTAAAGCTTCTCAGTTTCTTCCTACTACTGGAATGTGAAACGCATGTCACGTTCATTTATCAGATCCGAAGCATGGGCATTGCAATGATTTGGAAATTGACTTGTCTCTCTAACTCCAGTGTTACAAATCAATCATGCATCCTCTGCCAATAAAGCCAGTAGCAAGAAGGTGATGAACAAGTTTATCTAACTAAGTAGTGAGTCTTAGCGTTTTTCACAACCGAGATTCGAGTACATGCCCATAGTTGGCAGTCTCACTGTGGCCCCTTGTCATGTCGTTCGTATTGGAGTTTGTTCGGCAGGGTAATGGAGAATTAGTATAGTCAACATTAGTCCTTTATAATAGAGCATCGCCGAGTGCAGTTCCTTATTGAGCAGTGTATCGTCGAAAAAGATTCGACATTATTGGCAATGGAGGCAGTAATTCATAACTAGAACGAATGACTTGACAATACACTCCAGTATTGGCACTGAGAAAGACGTAGACGTCAAAACGTAATCCGAGAAAATTTTATTTCTGTTCTACCATGACATTCGACTGCTTTTATAGACCTCGTCTCAAAACAATATGTATGTAATCACAAAATACATTGAGACTATCATGAGGTCTGTCATGACCTTTATATAGTGCTACACACGTGTTTTGGCGCTACAGCTCATCAATATCACTGTGCTTTTTTGTTAAGCCGATCTCTTGCAAGGCGATATACGTCCTACATATAAAGGAATCGACGTCGAATTCAAATCATCGCATGTTAGGTGATAAAATCACCCGACATTGCAGTGACCCAGCTGTCGATCGCTTATGGCTGCTAAAAGGAAAAATGGCACTATATAACTTTCATAACGGAGCTAATGAAAGGTTCAAGATATGTTATGAGATTTTATATGTTTAGTTATGGTTCTTTCTGATTACGAGAGGACAAATAGAAAACCGACTTCAATTGCTGAAGAGGAACTTTTCAAAGAAGTATTAAAAAAACCATTTAAAAGCTAAGACTTGAGGCTACGTTGCCGGTTTTTCAAAACACCCTTCCATGACGCTGTGATCTCCACGCGAAACTATGTCTCAAACGCGCTTATTTCTCGCCGGACAGAGCTCTTTCTTTGGACTATTAGTAGTCATTCGATAGCGTAATAGAAGTTGGTTCCAACGCTGTGCTTACATCCTGGAAAGACCGTTAATTTGAAACGACGCGATGACCATCGCTTTTTCGGCACATGAACGCGTAAAGAAGTATCGCGTCAGTAAGTCAAGTGACCGCGTTGAGCACACGCACGTGAATTACCAGACTGGTCCTCAATCGCAGATGAGAATTCAACAAATTTACCTGATGCGTTGCAGAAAAACGGTCCTTTCAGAATATAAGCACAGCGTCGGAATCAGAAACGATTATGCCCTCGAATGGTAACCAACAGTCTGAAGTAAGAGCTCTTTACTGCGTGAAGTAAGCGTGCCTGTAACCAAAAAATCTCCCTATGTAGCAATGTCAAGAAAAGCCAGCGACGTGGGTCTGTAGCCTGAACTATTAGCTTTTGAATGGTTACTAATACTCCTATGAAAAGTTTCTCTCCGGCGATTGACATCGTTTTTTCATTCCTTCCCTCCTACTCAGAAAGAACTTTGTTATTATTATTTTCAGCTGTAGAGAAGTTCTTAATCATTGCAGCCCAATGACCAGTATACAGGTCGTTTTCTCTTCAGTGAATTGCTGAGATTTTCTTAGTGAGACCATATGTAATCATCCGATTGCTATTCGATCGGATATTCAAATAGGAAAGCTGAGAACACAGACGGTATTCTGTGCGCTCAATTATCTACGAAAGGCACCCTCTCGAGAGAGTTCGAACGCGGTGCTTCACTCTGATATACACCTTAAAGGACACTTGGCAAGAAGGAAACAATTTTTTTGAGAGGATTTTGAGCATGTCATCCGTCATAGATGTATAGTACACTAGAAACAATATGAATAACGTCCAGAAAGCTCCGGACATTGACATATTAGTTGACTACTGATATTTCTAATATCGCTTAATTGGAACCAATTCTCAGCATTATCGTCATATTTCACCATCGTCACAAACATTCGTGATTTGATGAGAAATTCTCTCACTTGTGAAATGAACGCGTAAGAATGAGGTGTTTGCTGTAGTGACCCGCCATAAACGAGTTTGCGTACGATTTCTCATTTGCTTTTTCATATGAAACACAGTAATGGTTCTTTGCTGTAAGTTGTCTTTGAACACGTGGAGCGCTCTACCGCTATGCACGTAATGAAGTTTTCCCTCATAACATAATTTTCTCTGGAACTATGAATCAACAGTTGCACGGCACGTTTTGGAATCATTGGAGATGGTGGACAACTTTTCCTGAATCATTTTCTCTTCAGATAACCACTGGAGATGTCACCATTAATTGCCGTTTGCATCGTTTTATCAACCGAAGCAAAAGAGGTGAATATGTGAAGTTACAATACAATTAGAGAAGTACAATTGCAGACATTTCATGAACCACGACACATACACATATTTATTTTTGTCACGAAGCATAGAGCAACCCTTTCACTTGACTATGTATGAGACTTCGCTTACAGATTCACTATAGCCTGATACAACCACTTTATAACAGCCGTTATCTAGCGAATGAAAGTTAGCCTAGCTAAACATCAAATAATATTCCGCTCCGTTTAGTTTGATACATCTTCGGCACCGTTACAATAAGTAGTAGGTGAGAGGTATGGCACATAGCACTGAAGAGACGTGCGAGAACGCCGAAAATTACGTATGCAACTGGCATACAAGACCTCTGAAAAGTTAAGAACAACATATAAAATTGATTTTTCAAATGCAGTCAACTATGCACAATGAGTAATCGGAAAATGCGTTAACCTCATGTGACTTCTCTCACTGAGTAATCTACCGAGATTTGACGAAGGCACCCACAGTATGCCCTAAAGCGCCTGGAAAACATTAGGTGAGTAAATGGAAGATCAATCATGCATCTAGAGAAGATAAGAAGTTCGTCAAGTACTCACCAAATCATTTGGCTGTGCAATACCAGTATCATGGAGTCATCGGTCAAGAATGGATGTAGTAAGCTGTAGAAGGAAAGTCCACAATCGTCTATGACACGTCAGGTCATCACGTGAAAAAGAGGTCAAATAGCCAAAGTGTGAGAACGGCAAGACCGTAAGAAGTATTGAAGAAGGATTTACACCTTCCTTCACGACAGCATGCCATATTTTTCACTCTTTTCTCCATCTTCCTCATACCCATTGTGGAGCTTCGATGGATTTCAAGTGACTTTGAACTGTACAAAGTTCAATCGCTGAAAGGGGAAAAGTACGATTAAGTCTACAAAGAAAGCGTGAACAGAACGTAGAAAAAAAAGAATAGAACGAAATCACTTCAATAGGAAAAACGGCAGGACAAAGTCAAGAAAGCCCCTCACCCCTTCCCTCCTCTTTCCCTTAATTTCCTTGGAAAGGAATGGCACTGTGCTACACTGTGCATCAAAACTATTCCGCTGTCACTCCTCCCTCCTATCGAATCTAAATTTACAACACTTGGTTTGATGAGAGGTCCTTCTTACCGGTTAGGCCCCGATATCCCTATATTCGTCATTTGCTAGAGAGCAAACTAGAGTTTATAAAAAGCACTTGTACTGGAAAGATAATCATTTCAGCTTCCAGCCATTCCGCAGATAATATCTGCGGGCAATAGGAACGGTCAAATGGAACCGAGCGTAAACGAGAATTAGTCATGATTAATTTCAGTGCTAGCTGACGTGCGCGTCACAATGGAAACATCTGTGTGCCATTCTCATAATCAAGACCGCATTGTGTGAGTTCATTCTTCATTCTCTTGAAACTGATCGTGTTATGGAAAGGGTGCAGCTGTACTAAAAACATTGCGTAACAATTCATTGTATTCGTACTTGTTCCCATAAAAGTAATAATGAAAAGTGCTATAACCTGTCGTCCCATTGATCATCGAGTGACTGGAGCGGGTACCAGCAACACTTCCATTTTTCCTTATCGCGTACAAGAGTAGCCCAGTGGGTCCTCCTCGCTCTAGGGATTCCCTGAGCATCATAACCTTCTTCTATAGCTTTCGTGAAGAAATCGGACAAATCGGAAAAGTGCTACATTTAATGAAAATCCATCTCAGTAGGTCGCTTAGCATTTCAATGTACCTACGCAGTTTTAACAAGCAAAACAGCCGACTGGTTTCGTAACGAGAAAGAATGTCTCGCAATGTTTCACTTTGAGATAGATCTAGTGAATTATTCCGAACTATAAGAAAATTGAAAAAATCTTGGGGTAGTTTGCTATCGTCATTTGGAAGTTCAGCTACAAACGTTCAAGATCACTATTACTCTAAAGAGCCCAAAATATAAGCATCTCTCTGATTTTTCTATGAAAGCTATGACACCGATAAGTGAATGATACTATTGCCTTGATGATACTGACGGAGTTTTCTGCCTTCACTACAAATGAAGTTTGCAGAAAGGGGGGAAGGCAAGATCAAAATCGAGATGAAAGCGTTATTCTGAAGCATCTGAAGAACTGACGCTCAAAGTTATCATAGATACATCGCTTTTCCACAATTAACATCATCAATTTCTTCATTATAAATTGCTGATACCAGCGCAACTTCAAGCGAAGTGCCAGTTGAAAATTATGTGAACAGGTATGCAGGATCTGTTTCGGAAGGAACTACTATAACTGTGAGTAATTTTGAAGAAAAATAACTTAGAAAAGAAAAATCAGCCAGTAAATAATTAGCTCGTATTGAAACATGAACATCGAAGATGTCGTTTGTAGATACCTTTGCGGTTGCTAGTTGGCTTGAAACAATCTATAAAGAAAAGGGTTTGGTAATTTTCTGTCAGATGGCTACAAATGAAAAATCGATCTCATACGCTGGACAGGAACTTTTGATAAGAATGTCAGTAATCACTCGAAAGCTCAAACTTCTGGCTACGGCTAGTCGATTTCCAAAAAAAAAAACCGTTCTGTAACGCTGTAAAAATCAAAATAAAACTATGTCTGACACGGGCATTTCTCTCGTCGGACAGAGCTCTTTCTTTAGACTATAAGTCTAAAGACTATAAGTGATTACTAACAGTTTAAAGAAAGAGCTCTGTCTTGCGAGAAAAATGCATGTGTGGAAAACATGGTATTTCCTTTTGTTACAGCGTCAAGAAAAAGCTTTTCGGAAACAGGCCACGTGGAAATGTGGCCAGTGATCTAAGCTTGCAAATGATCGTTAACAATCGTATGATAAATCCTGTTTAGCAAATGAGATTGGGTAAAGTACCAAAGGTTTACTCCGCTTTTGAATGTAAAAATTGAAGGACCGTTATAAGCGATGTTGAATAGAGGCAACCTATTTTCCTTCCTCATTTAATTGATCAATTTATTCACATTGTTCACGCCTTATGGAGTATGCGGATGTCGACGCAACAAAGATATTGTGAGATAAACGCGACGATACTAATGAGAAAAAAAAACCAAATTCCGACACCAATGTGGTTGTGTGATCAATAATCACATACAAAAGAAAAGATATATACAAAAAAGAAGCAAAGTAAGTTCATTTCATCGAGAAAAAGCCGGAGGAAATGTCAGCACAGTCCACCAAGCTAGATAATGTCAATCGCCCGTGGTATCTCATTTGATTCGGGATGTCGCGACGTGGAGTTACGCTCGATGCTCCGGACGGCTACGGCTGGTTGTGCAGGATACAACTTGTACTCGTAGTTACATTGGGGTAGACAGTAAAGAACATGAGTGAGGCGGTGAGGGTTAAATAGAGTAGCTCATGCTGCTGAAGTGTTTGATATGTCCTAATTGACAGGCAGAGTTGGTGAGAGACACTTGTCCAGTAACAAAGTTGATAAAAGTGGTTCTGAATCGTCATCTACGCTCATTAATTATGCGTTTTCTGGTAAGAATCTCATAGCACATTTTTTCGACTAGAAATAATTGACGGTAAGCGACAATGAACTAAGATTTGTCACTAACATTGCTATTTGATCTCAGACGGGCATATCGAAATACGAAGAAATCCAAAGTCAAAAATTCCATAGTTTAATAAAAAGAGAGGGCTAATCAACCAGTGATAATATCATTCACTTTACTGCTGAATGAGGAAAATTCGATCGTTCCCATCTCACAGTGAAAGGAAAGTTTGCCTCTTTTGTTAGTCACACTTGGACTGAGAACATTTCTTTAAAAAGCCGTTTCAAACCACCAAGCATC
Organism: Parelaphostrongylus tenuis; assembly: GCA_019055375.1. Taxonomy (NCBI): domain Eukaryota; kingdom Metazoa; phylum Nematoda; class Chromadorea; order Rhabditida; family Metastrongylidae; genus Parelaphostrongylus; species Parelaphostrongylus tenuis. The sequence continues at coordinate 12,038 of JAHQIW010006770.1, read as the reverse complement.
CGTAGAGCTGGATCAAATCCGAGTTCATCGATATCCGCGAGTGCTTTTCACTTCTTCCTCGTCTTTTTTTTCACATTCTTTCATCACTGATCGATGTTGTGTCAGTGTAGAACAACAGCGGAAATGAATTTCTTTGATCACGCCACCTGCTCAACTCACTGATTGAAGTCATCAAAACACGTCGATTATTAAAATGTTCATTTAAAATCCATATAAAAGCGGACAATTCCGGCGAACATTCGTCGAAATGATGATGAGCTGTCTCGTCGCCCTATTCATTTTAGTAGCGGTACGTTTAACACTCTTTAGAGACATTAACAATGTTATGAAAAGAAGTTTATAATCGTTTCAGGGAAGCCATGCAAGCAATGAACAATATCGCTACGAAGGTCTCCGATTTTATGAGTATCATCGTCCTTCTTCACTAATCTCGGATTTCTACAAGTTTTTTTCGTTTGTACAACCCTCTTTTTTAGACGTTCCACCTCCGGACGACTGCGGCAATAGCACAAAGATGGATTCCTCGATGAGGCGGCAAGCTTTATGGTTGCATAATAGTTTAAGGTCCGCAAGAAAATGATTCGCATAAAGTTGCTTACCAGTCATCGCCGTCTGGTTTGATAATCACCTGAAAATCAGATTCTTCTGAGTAGAAACGCTTCTTCAGGTGGTCCATCCAAAAGGGATTTTACAATTACTCAGAATTCCCACCGTCTTCTGACATGAGTCTTCTGGTGAAGAACATTTTTCTTGTCAAAAACATACATTGCATAGAAATATGAGCAAATCTTCGTTATCAATTTGCAGAATTATGACTGTGAACTAGAGAAATCTGCTTACAATATTGCAATGTTATGTCCCAACAACAACAATCCAAACTTCGACTATGTAGGAAGCAACAATTACACTGGTTACGCTCCGCCATATGTCGATGAACGCTCCCTTCTTCCTTTTTTTCAAACTGTAAGCGGAATTTGAAGATCTGTATGTAGTTTCTGTTTGAGAAACTCTACTTTTGACCGATGTTTTTAGAAAATAATGGTACGAACGATTAAGTGATGATAATAACACGTTTGGCGCACTTTACGAAGTTTTTTCTAACGTAACCTACCGAATTCAATGTACTCACCGTACACACGTCATAACTGAATTTTCTCATTTTGTAGGCATATTGGTCCTGGCGTTTGACCGGAGAGCCAAACACTCTAGCCAATCTAGCGCCTCTCGATAACAGCCAAAAAATGATCCCCTTTCTCCAAGTGAGTTCTGAATTAATTTTTTTTCTAACATTTTTCAAAATTGAGTACAGACAACAGTGAAGTGCATAAGACTCGGTAATGATTGAAGATCGACTTTTTTTTATGAAAGCAGAGTAGTCGGTCTTTTAGTATCTCCATCGACGTTTAGCAAGATTCGTTGGCTCTTGTTCTTTTGAAACATGAAATAGCAAAGCATTCACATGCTTTTGATGTTATGAGCTCAAAAATATTTTCAGATAATAGCTGCAAATATGACCAAATTGGGATGTGCATTCTATCCATTTTGTAAAAATTCGTCCAACACCTCTCTGGTATCATATGTTTGTAAATATGGAAATACGTAAGTCACTAAATCACTCTGATTTCTCAACAACGTTCGACCCTCATCTTATTCAATCGACCTAGGCGCGTGAAAGTTGGCAGACCAATCTACACCAACGGCACACCGTGCGCCGCATGTAATGATAGCTGCGTCAAAAACTGGGGCTTGTGCAACCACACACTGGTTTGTTTCTCAAAACTAGGAAAAGTTTTGGAAACGCCATCTGTGTTATGATTGTTTTTGCAAGATTTGTTTATCTCAGCATGAACTTCCTGAGCCGGCAGACGAATCGACGACGCGCAAGTCGACGACACCGGAACCAACGACGACACCCGAACCAACGACGACACCTAAACCATCGTTGTCCAGAAGATTGTGTCATCTTTGAATCCCTTTTCATGGTTTAGGGATTAAAGTGTTCAACAGATTTGAACTCTGTTTTCATAAAGATTTTCTTCACTTGTTCATCAACCCACGCAGATAGTGATATGTTGAGAAAAATACTAGAAAAGAAATGTGTAGGAAAAAACAATCGTTACTGGAATCGACTGTTTGTAGCATGAAAGACGCCGAAACTGATCACATCACTACTATCAATTCAAAATTCATTTTACACAGAATGTGATGAAATCAATGACGAGTAAGCTATACAATTGTTATAAAATCTATATGAACCTCATGAACGGTTCCTAAAATGAAAAGTCTTGCTATCATGAGTGATGTGGAAAATTCATACGAGATCCCACAGTAAAACATTCGCACACAGTGAATTTTTTTCTTGAAGAGACTTTGTTACTACGCCGGTTCCAATATTTGTAGCATCCAATCGTCTCTTCACTTGATTGGAAAAAGATCTTACGGACATAATAAAATACTGATTGAGTACCTCTTTTTGCAGTTGCAATCTCGAGAATAGCAAGGCTATGGCCACCGTGGATGTTCGTTCATTAATTGCTGGCGAGTGTGGAGAAGGGGGAGAGGAATCAACCGCGCGCAGTATCACTAACCACTCGGCCACAACCTCTCTGAAGTAACATTCGCGTCTGAAATTAACCCAATATTCTATCTTCGAGTAATCGTTCAATTTGCTGATTCTTCAAAACGGGCGTCGTTACTGCATTGTTCCATACACTCTTGCACCTGAAGTTACTCATTATTCCTCCATCTGGTAGTGCATTATGAAAGTTGAAACAGAAAATTCATAGCTGTCCTTGATTGAATATGCTAAGATTCTAAAACTAACTGAAAATACACGTCGCATCCGACTACTTCACGTTCTCGATAGTAGTATGAAATAGCCAAAATATTCCGAAAAATATGAAAAGTTCTGTATGAATTTGCGCTTGACAAGTATAAACTATGATAAACATATTCATTTCGAGAGAGAGGTGTAGAGTGTTAGTTTAGAAGTACTTCTGTTAGCTTATCGCATTATAAATTTAGTTCTATCATGCTAGCCCTCTCGAAGGCCTCTACATCCACCTAAAAAAGCTATAAAGGCCAGAGACGAAGGGCCTGTCTGACTGACGAGGCTATAAGGCCGAAACACGCATATCGGGCTGTACAAGAGCCCATAACAGACCGCATGACATGTTGGCTCAAATAATAGTTCCTTTCATAATATTTGAGCCTACTTGTCATGTGGTCTGGTGAGGACTCTTGTTCAGCCCGATACACGTGTTTCGTCCTTACAGACTCGTCAGTCGGGCAGAACTCGTCGTCTTTCGATATTCTTATAGTCAGTTCTCTCGGGAGCTCTACTCCCTTACAGAGAGTCATCGAAGACGAACATTTTACTCTCTATGTCAAGCGAAATTTTCACCTAACACAGAGTGTTTGCTCACTCGATTCTCTTTGGCTGGTATTTTTATCATATTATACCTCAAATCGAGTGCTTTATCAAGACCACTCTCAAATTTTTTTTCAAATAATATTTATGAGATATATTGAGATTTGAGCGTGGTCTTAAAACAATACTCGAAGTAAACGATATAATTTGGCGTTTATCAAGAATATCATAACTAGAAGTACAAGAAATGAAAAGCGTTTCACCACCTACGGCCAGTTCGCCTCATAAGCGCATGCGAAACTGAACGGTCATTCTTCAAAAAAAAAGTCAGCAATACGCTTAACTTAGATGTTGATTGATAGTGAAACGGAGTCAATCCGAGAATCTCAATGAACAGTTGTAAGCTGGTGAACTGGTCTTTATGCTGTGATGTAGGTAATACTCTTTTTATAGAAACACAAAGCGCTGAATATTGACTGGGGTATTGTTCTGAATCAAAAAAGAATAAGTGTTTAATGCTTGGTGTTCAAGCTGTTATTATCCATGTACAATCCTTACCTAGTTGATAATGTTAACAATGAAGAATTTGGTAATATAGATTTCGCCATACGGTATCGTTATTTAAAATTTTCGATGTTGTACTGCATTGTCAAAAGTTGGATTACTGTCAAAGCATGGGAACACTCAACAGTCCATTTATTGCAAACTGACCTGCAACTTCCCACGGACCTCCCTCTTTGAGGGATCCCGCCCGGTTAGTCGCGAGGGCACGTGGCGCGTCCCCAGGTGGTGGATAGGGGAATAAAACGCGAACCAAAAGCGACCGTGTGCTTCCCAGAGACGCAGGTGGATTCAGGGGACGAGCTCCCTGCTTCTGCAGTGCCGACTTGACAAAACTCTATTTCTACGAGTCAAGTCGGCCAAAAGCCTGCAATCAAGCGGCTGGGAAGTACATGGGAGGCGGTTAGGAGTCGCCTCCAACAAATAAGCTCCTCCCGCTCCTCCGAGAGAGACTGGCAAGCTACTCGTGAGTACCCAGCCCCCACGTTTAGAGCCTGGCAAGCTACACGTTGGGTATCAAAAATGCCAAAAACAGTAACAAATATGGGCCTCATTCCCCTGACCCCGAAAGAGCCCCTGGTACGGCAGCGCCAGGTAGGACGAGTACGGAGAGGCTGCTAAAATCTCAGGGCCGAACTAGGCTGCCAAGATCGAAACGGACTAAAATGACGATCTGTACCTACAATGCAAGAACCCTTGCTCAACAATCCGCTGTAGAAGATCTGTTGATTCAAGCAAGAAGAATAAGGTACGACGTCATTGGCCTGGCTGAGACGAGAAGGCGCCATCCTTTTCACGCTGTCTATGACACCGGAAAAGAACTGTTCCTTGGAACATGCGATCGCAGAGGTGTCAGTGGCGTTGGCGTCCTCGTCAAATCGAATTTGACCGTGAACATTGATTCGTTCGAACAACTAACAACCCGCATCGGACGATTACGGTTGAAACGATGTGGTTCTATGCCGGCTTTGACCATTTTCGTTGCTTACGCACCAACATCAAGCTATGACGAAGACGAAGTCGAAGCGTTCTATATGGACCTCGAAAAATTCTTCAGAGAAGATCATACATTCTTCAAGGTCATTGTTGGAGATTTTAACGCAAAAATTGGACCTAGAAGAACGTCTGAAGAACGTCACATAGGGACCCACGGACTAGAATGGAATGAACAGGGTGAGAGGCTATCCGAGTTTATCATGACGACCCAAACCATCCATGGTAACTCGCAATTCCAAAAGCCTCTCTCTCAGCGATGGACGTGGGAGTCTCCCAATGGAGAGTACCATAACGAAATAGATCACATCATAGTAAATCGAAAGTTTTGCCTGACCGACGTCGCTGTCGTTCCCAAGTTCTACACGGGATCAGACCACCGCCTCCTTCGCGCAACGTTCCGATTTTCGAGGAGAGGAGAGAAAGCCGCTAAATACAAACAACGAAGTCCCAGAACTACCATAAACTGGGATGTATTCAAATCATTAGTCGGCTCTTGGGAAGATACCGTTGTCGACAACATCGACGAAGAATACGATCGACTCGTTGAATATCTTCACGTTGGCGCTAAAAAAGCCGAAAGTCCTAAGGTCACGAAGAGACGCTTGTCTCCGCAGACACTCGAGCTGATACGTCAACGTGGAATCGCACGAGCCGCAGGCAACCGAAACCTTACGTCCGAACATGCGAAACGATGCAGAGAAGCGATAAAAGAAGACCTTAAAGAGAGAAGAGCAGCAGTTATGGCAGAAGCTGCAGAAGCTGGGAAGAGCATTCGCAAAGCCCAGCGAGGCTTCGCCAACTATAAGACCAAGATGATTGCACTCCGATACCCTGACGGGACACTTACAGCTTCCAGAAGGGCTATGGAGAAAATCATCCACCAGTACTACTCGGATCTCTTCGCTAGCCATGTTCTCTTACCGTCATATAAATTGAAAGAGGACGAATATGTCGTTCCACCGGTCCTTCCTTCCGAAATCCGACATGCTATATCGTCGGTGAAAAACAGAACAACACCCGGTCCAGACAGGATTAGACCAGAACACCTGAAGAACCTGCCGCCAGTTCTCATCAACACCCTGGCTCGGCTCTTCACTCGCTACCTGTCAGAATGCAAGGTCCCTATTCAATGGAAAACCAGCAAGACCGTATTGTTGTTCAAAAAGGGAGACCTTCACGACATAGGCAATTATCGCCCAATCTGCTTGCTGTCCGTTGTCTATAAACTCTTTACTCGAGTCATCCTGAACAGGATTGACAGAACACTGGACGAAGGACAGCCATGCGAACAAGCAGGGTTCAGAAAAGGATTTAGTATCATGGACCACATCCACACGATCACAAGACTCATTGAAGTTTCGCGAGAGTACAAACAACCACTCTGTCTCACTTTTATCGATCTGAAGAAAGCCTTTGATTCAGTGGAAACAGAAGCGGTTATAGAGGCTCTGGATAACCAGGGCGTCCCTACTCGGTACATAATGATCCTTCGTGAGCTTTATAAAGATTTCACGACCAGAATATCTCTATTCTACAACAATATCACCATTGACGTAAGAAGAGGGGTTCGACAAGGCGATACAATATCGCCAAAACTATTCACTGCCACCCTACAAAACGTCATGCGAACGTTAGAATGGGATGAAATGGGAGTGAAAATTGACGGTCGACAATTAAACCATCTTCGCTTTGCTGACGATATCGTTCTCATAACACCAAACATCAGCCAAGCGGAACGAATGTTGACTGATTTCGATAACGCCTGTGGAAAGATCGGTCTTCAACTGAATCTAACGAAAACAATGTTCATGAGGAACGGATGGGTTTCTAATGCCCCATTCACGCTCAACGGAACGACAATTTCCGAATGCTCCAGTGACATCTATCTAGGTCGTGAAATCAACATGATGAACGACCTAGCCCCAGAGTTGAGCAGGAGGAAACGAGCGGCTTGGGGAACGTTTAAGAGCATCGAAGATGTAGTGAAGAGGACAAAGAACATCCGACTCCGTGCCCACCTTTTCGACTCGACAATTATCCCTGCCCTAACGTATGCAGCAGAAACCTGGTCGCTACGTAAGCAGGATGAAAGATCACTTGCCGTTATCGAACGCGCAGTCGAAAGGTCGATGCTAGGAGTATCTCGTATTTCGCAAATGAGACAAAGGATCCGAAATTCCGACCTACGTCAACGATCGAAAATCAGAGACGCCGTTCTACACGCCAGGATATCGAAAATAAGGTGGGCCGGACACGTGATGCGCTTCAACGACAACCGATGGACGAGAGCCGTTACCGACTGGATTCCTCGAGACGTCAAGCGCTCTAAAGGAAGACCACTGACCCGTTGGTCCGATTTCTTCACGAAAGCGATGGAAGAAAGATATGATGCTCAGCGAATTCCTAGAGCAAGGAGGACCCACTAGGCTACTCTTGCACGCGATAGGGAAAAATGGAAGAGTTGCTGGTACCCGCTCGAGTCACTCGACGATCAACGGGACGACAGGTGATACAGGTGACTTTCTTCTGCTCGTCTTTACCAGTCACTCATATTTCCTTCATTTATCAAGCTCGAATAACGAGGTTAGCAGCAGAAATCTATTTGGTTGACATTTTGACGTCTGGGTCTTCTTTATAGTCAGTGATTTGAATCGAAAGTCCACAGTAGCATGTCCTCGTGATTTTCGGTGTCATTGCCGAATCAGTCTAATTTTTTACTAGTGGTCATTACTAATAGGTTGGGAAAAAGTTCTAAGAAAAAGCTTGCAACTTTTTCAGATGTAGGCCATTTTTTGTGTTTTTGGGCTCATTTGAAAGCCCGTCTTCTCCCGCGTTGACATGTGTAATATTCATTTACTTATTTCAAGATTGAGTTAATAAGCGAGCAAATTAGGTCACTGATGATGCACGAATGGTTGTTGGGTTCAAATGCAACGGTGGCAAGTGAACGCATCAATCTGGCTTTGGGCGAAAACTTAGTTTGGAAAAGTACGGTGTACAGGTGTTTCAAAAAGTTTTGTGAAGGTGACGAGAGTTTGGAAGATCAGCCGCGTTCATATCGTCCAAAAGAAGTTGATCGTCAAGCAGTGCTTGAAGCGACTGAGGACAACCCTTTTTGACAAGTCGGATGCTGGCTGATGACTATGATTGTGACTATAATCAGGCTTCCTTAATCCGGCGAAAGTCTCAGCAGCGTTTGAACCTAAACGATAATCGTGTACCATTGATAACTGTTTACGCTCTCAAGATAATCCTATCTTGAATTAAATCTATAAAAGAAGCTGCTTCAAACTATAGTAAAAATGAAAACTAAAATTCATGACAATTAATCAACAAAAACGAGGAAGTCCAAAATTTTTCTAACCCAATGACCAGCAATTCGACTCGAGCAGATGCTTTACAAAGGTCATTAGGTTTGCAAATATCACTCCGCTGTTTCTTTGCTCTGACAATAGTTAAAATGAAGATATGCAAACTCTTTTTCTTTTTTCCAAATAAGCGCTAAAAACGCTGTTTATTTTTATGTATACTATGTACAAAATACTATATATGTTGGCTTATATAGGGCTTTGATGATGACTACTTTTGTGCCATAAAGACGCAGCTTTTTGAAATTATCATTTTAAAAATCTAATTTAGTTTTTGAATATGGTATTTCAAGTGGAATTTCACGGAGCAATACGGGGAGACTAAGGAAAGTTTGGTAAAACTCCCTAAGACCTCTCATCTCATCTCTTCTATGACGTTTTCTGACAGTTTTGCAACATAAAGTCGCGCGTTATCATGGAACAAAATTGTAAAGTTCGTACCATTCTCGTTTTTTGATATGATTTTTGCAATAAAATTGCATCAATATTTGCTCTACCTTAATGACGCCGTTGTTTTCTTCGATGAAAACGTCAAAATCAACTCTACCATTCATCACTAGCAAGTTTTACGGGGCGTACAGCAATTTTGGAGTAATCAGCACTCTGGCGCCGACGGATTAACGCTTCAGTAAGACTGTGCTTTTGCGAATTCAGTCCGTACAACGATTGCAATCTGTGAAGAACGTGGTCGACACCCAAAAAGTTACAAGCATTTTCTCAAAATGTTTTCCCCAACCTATTAAAATGAAGAACCTCACTTGGCAATGTCCTCATTTATATACATGGTGTTTGTTAATGATAGCGGTTGCCGTTGATAATACTTTGTTTCCCAGTGAAGATTTCATCCCGTAATAGTTAATATTATTAACAATTAGCACGAAGCGTTATAATAACATTGTATAGCGACTTTCCTTGAATCTCTGTATCAAAAACCATCATAGTTTCTTTATTGAGTATCATTCGTTATTTCTTTCACTAACGTCATGTTACCTGCTCAATACACTAAGAAATTATAATTGCTAAGTAGTGCTGAGATTGGAGAAGATCAGTTTACAGTGATGCGTTTACCTTGATAAACAGATGCGAGATTGTTGACAACAGTAACTGTCAAATAAAATAGTAACAAGCACATTAATTAAAGAGTAGCCAATGCTATATGCTAGCCTTAATATTATCGACTAGCGTAGGCTGGATTGTTCTCTTGCAACAAAGTATGATCAACGAACAATAGCTATCATCAAATTTTGTATATGCCCATCGTCGAGTGAGGTTTGAATGACCGTGGAGGATTGACTTTGATTATCGGCTCTGAAGTAGGTGAAGACTACCAAACATCCGCTGCACAAATCGATATTACCAATAAGGGGCTGAAGGTTCGGTCAACAAACAAAATATACAATGATGTTGAATGATGTGCAAAAGTTTCACGCTAGGCGGAACTCGAACCAGTATTTTACCTTTTTGGAGACGCGTCACTCAAAATGATTGTGATTGGTCTTTTGAAATATCATATCGTTCGATTCGAATGTTTTCTTGAGAACACGATCAAAATTTAATATATGTGATAGTTATTCTCGAGCCATATATGTGGTCTGCTGTGGGCGCTTATACAATGTAAAACACATGTTTCGGTCATGACAGCCTCGTCAGCTGTACAGTGTCTTTCGTTTTATCCAATCGATCTTGGGGTGAACAAAATTACGTAGAGAAGACGCAGACGTATGTATTACTTACACGAGTCATCAAGTGAAAATGTCACTGAATGGCAGTGTTATGTATGTATACGAAGATACAACTACACAATCTGAGATCAGAACCGCGGCAGCGGGAAGAAGTTTCGCATGGCAGTTCAGAAGAAAAAGAATACTACCACATCTCGAGTAATTGCAACGGTATTGCAATTTCAATGTTAGCATTCACCATCAACATGAAGATAATTGGACGACTTTTGCTTGTAGGCCAAATACGACGTTAGCACTGTACAAATTTTCCAACACTTGACTCGATGGCTCTCTCCTTCTTCAGTGACTGCAAAGATCAAGATACCCACAATTCAGTCAGACAAACACCTCCGGTACTTCACTAGAAAAGATCACCGTTTCTGGATTTCAATCGGATCAAGAGCAGAAGAACTTTTCAGCAAACCGATTCTAAGCAGTTTGCTAGTGAACTATCCAAGTAAGATCAACTGTGGAGAGTTTACATGGCTGCCAGTGTACTTCTCACATCAAAATAACACTCCAATGTATTGTCATGCGTAGTAGCGCGGTGTTCATTTTAGTGTTCTTGTTAAATTTGTGAAACTTATTGAAAATGGTTTAAGAGCCTTGTGAGCTGAGGTTCCACGTCTCCGTGCAAGGGTGTGACTTCTACTTCAAATCGACCCCGTAAAGTGTTTGTGTCCTATGCGAGTCTAGTGAGATCATTGGTTGAATTTGAGTCTGCCGCTTAGGTGTTCTTTTATATGGGCATAGAGTGGCTCATCCGTTCCGACAATGATTTTGTCGTCGTACACTATACTGAGGATTAGATGAGTTGTACCCATCTCCATACATTCACCGCCTTCAGCGTTAAGGTCCATTAGCATTTTTGTGCATACATACACTAGTATTATAACGAGCAAGCATAACCACAGACAAACAGTGGGCATTTAGAGTTGGAACAAACATTCGCGCATATGATTTTGGAGCTTCACCGCGTGAGATTGCCGCAGCACTGTGAATAAATTTTATGAGCTCAACATGAACGGCTACAAGGAGTGATTCGTTATCACACATGATATGACACACATATGATACTGCGATTTAATGTGAGATGTGCTCTGGCAGCCCATGTGAATCTGCTCGGTAATTTTCACTTAGAAAACTCACGGGCAGACTCATCAAAAGCGATAAGTATACCCAATAACTTTTGGAATTATATTGAAAATATACAATGATGTTGAATGATGTGCAAAAGTTTCATGCTAGGCGGGACTTGAACCAGTATTTCACCTTTTTGAGGGCGCGTCACTCAAAGTGATTGTGATTGGTGATTTGAAATATCATACCGTTCATTTCAAATGTTTTCTTGAGGATTCGATTAAAATTCAGTACATGTGATAATTATGTTCGTGCCATACATGTGATCTGTTATGGACGCTTATACAGTGCAAAACACATGTTTTGGCCTTTAAGGCCTCGTCAGCTGCAAAGTGCCTTTCTTCTTAGCCAATCGATCTTAGGATGAACCCCTTACGTAGGGAAGACGCGCACGTATTATTTACACGTGCCATCAAGTGAAAATGTCACTGAATGGCAGTGTTATGTATGTATGCGGAAATACAACTACATAAATCTGAGATCAGAACCGCGGCAGCGGGAAAAAGATCCGCATGACAGTTCAGAAGATCAAGAATACTACCACACCTCAATAAATGCAATGGTGTCGCAATTTCAGTGCTAACGTTCATCATCAACACGAAGATAATTGGACGACTTTTGTTTGCAGGCCAAATACGAGGTTATCATTTTCCAACACTTGACGTCTCGATCGTTTGGCGTTCTTCAGAGGCTGGAATGATCAGGATATCCACAGCTCAGTCAGCCAATACCTCCATTGCTTCAGCAGAGAAACAACCATACCTGAATTTCAATCGCATCAAGAGCAAAACGACTTTTCAGCATGTCACTTTTCAGCAGTTTGCTACTGAGCTGTCCAATGGAGATGTTTTTAGGTCTCTGTGCAAGGGTGTGTCTTTTATT
>JAHQIW010006769.1:0-102177 GCA_019055375.1 Parelaphostrongylus tenuis | reverse complement strand
TTGCGATCTTCGTAATTTATCAGCATAACAGCTTAGCGGTCTATCTAATCCATGTGAGAAGCGTAGTAGTGACTAGCAATGGTTATCCTTTGGAGCGTAAGGGAACTCGTTCTCAATTCATCATGCCGAGGACAAGCATAATTAAAGGCGAGAAATTCTGAAGTAGATTATCGGATTACGATAGTAATTTAAAACACCTTAAGGTGCATGATAGATACAAGAAAACCAAGAAGAGCGGAGATGCGTTAGAATTTAAGTGAGTTGGAGCATTGAGAAAAATGGTAATGAGTTCAGACAGTTACATCGTACTCCATCGGTTAATAAATTAGCTGTGGGGAGAAGAACATGCAATGGCAAGGCTGTAAAACATACCTGTGATCCAGATTGTACCAGTAATGCCCTAAAGGTGAAGTGGGACCTGCTAAAAATGCTGTCAGGAGATTTCAGGCGATTATGGCCGAACATAGTTTTGAAAATATCGCTGTTTAGAGGAAAGAGATGGTCATCAAAAATAACCAAACTCAAAGGATATAGCTAATAATGGTTGGCGATGCAAGATGATTATAGGATTAGAGAAAATGGCTAAGATCCGCGCGACATTTGCGGAACTCCGTAGGAAAAAAAAAAGCAAATGAAATACGAAAAGTGAAGACGCTCTTCCAGTGAAATTGTCCTGCAAACCAGCAAACAATATTATGTATAAATCAGGCGTTGACTGTGGAATTTTCGCCTAGCAAGATTTTTTTGTAGTTATTTAGACTATCCACACAATCGTTGTAAGCAACAAACTGCGAAGTATGCATAATAGGCGGAATGTGACCGAAATTTTGCATCGTTACTACGTGTCCATTGGTTAATGCTTGTGGCTGTTGCATAACGTCATCTGCTGATTTGCCGGATATCACATCTGTTAATAGTCACCAGATGTATGAAATTGAGCTGACCTATGAAATGATTGTTAACGAGATATGACGTTACGAATCCAACATAAGTGAACTCCACGACCGAGAATCTACGAGGCCCAATATAGACTGGATGGTTTTGTCATACACGAAAGACTGGAATGTTCCAAAATTTCATGAGTTCCCGTATAGAAAGTATCGATTTCTAACTATTAGATATAAAAAAGTCTTGCTTCGATAGGAAATAATTTATACAAAAGGATATTACAATAAGATTCAATTTTTAATTTACGCTAAGTGTTGCGGCCAAAGTTGAAAAGCACCTCGATTCCGGGACTGTTGATATTCACATTTAATAGTTTTCCGAAGAAAAGAATCTTCACTCGCAGAAGCCTTATTGTGGGTTACTGACCACAATAATATGGTTTTAAATGATCTCTCTATTGACCGTATTGTGTTGATGGTGATTCTAATTGAGTAATAAAGGCGAAAAGAATAAAGTGTGCGCTTTTGATTAATTCCTTAGTAATGCCTCATGCATTCATACTTCACCATCCATCGCTAGAAGATATCGGATACGTCACTGAATTGCGCAATAACTTGCACATGGCCTACCGCTGTATTAAATTAGTGCTATTATCTTCTTAGATACGTCTGGTATTGGTTTGCCGACTCGTAGGGCTTAGACCTGGTGTGCCTAGAGGGAGAGATTAATCCAGTGGCCGACGAAATTACCTCTAACTATTGCGATGCAAGTGCTCCCGATTAATCAATGCGTGAAAGTGACGCAAGAGCCATGAAGCGTTCGCATTTTCTTAGTACCTTGAAGATGTACAATGAATTCGACTCCATTGGTTGCGCACTACAACTGATTGAACACAAAATCGCTAGGTGAACAACTACTTCAAGAACCTAATAATGTTTGAATTGAATGCTTTTAACCTTTCGGGCTTAACTGATACTTTGTCGATGCCGGGCGTATAGTTGGCATGATTGATAAATGGTCTGAGTCCGAACCAATGAGCACATGTATACTGTAGAGCACCTTTAGCCACTGCGCCACACGTGCCTTTTTGTAAAGATTGTGATTAAAATATCAATCTACCATAACATTGCCTATGTTTGCTTACAGTAATCAAAATGTGTGCTGTAGAACACAATGCTTGCATCGAACGTAAACATTCCTGTTGGTTGTCATTGGCATTATGGCTAAAGGCTACCCGTAGCAACGGGCGCCGCATCAGACATGGTGCCATTTACCCATTGTCTTGCATAGAAAACCACACTTCTAATCAACTCATTCACATTTCCCATTGGCGCTCATAACTGATACGACGTAAAAATGCACAATTTCTAGAGTAAAGGTTTTGATAGTGAGTCTAATTCTTCGCCGTTGAAAGCTACTAATGCTCACCAGTTCATATTTACTCCGGTCCAGCACTCCGCAAGAGATTTTCGCTCCATGTTTTTATTTTATTCAAAGAAAATTATTGCGGAACCAATAAGGACCATTTTGAAGTCTTCAAGGGAAACGTGTCAGGAAAATTTTTACGGATTCCCGTCTTATTTAGAGAAAAACCGGCTACAAAAACATCCTGCTGGAGATTCCGACGAAAACAAGTTTTTCACACCACGTCCTTCCGTGTTGTAAGAGCGCCAACAAGATAAAAAGATTACAGTCGCAGAAGGGCTTGCACAATAGTTCTTATAAATCAAAGATTATTAGTTTATGTGATTGTTGTTGATATGTTTACTCTGACATCGGAAGATGAGGGGTGGTCATTTGTGCCTGTTTCCTCCTTATTAAATACCAAAACTTTTCTTTCTGATTTTGAAATCATAACATTAGTGATGCCATTTTGTGTAACAGTGATGACGTCATTTAGCACAAGAGTCGCTACAATTTGTATCGATTTCAGCACACATGTGCTTGCAGTTGCCTTTCGCAATTTTGAAGTAAAATATATCGGCAAAAAATAGACTTAACTGATATTAATACAAACTATTGGAGTTTCCACAGCTCTTATAACAAGACATGGCCTCCAATATCTCACAAAGTTAGGCTTCTGATCTTTCGTTACCTAGCAGCACTTCTTTGCCATTTTTATCATTAGATTTTTTCGAACAGCAAACTGAAACAACCAAGTTTTCAAAGATGATACCATATATTGAAAGCGTAAATTTGTTTAGAAACTACTATTATCTCTTAGCAAATCTAAATCGAAAGATGATGAAAGTAGCTCGACTAAGGTATAGACGTTTGTAAATTATAACGTTTTCCTAATCACTGCCTGCATCACATCATCAACAGTGTTGAGAGATCAGTAATGAATTCTTCTCTTGCCATAATTGCGTATCACAACTGCCATGTTTCATTGAATCTCTATGAAGACCAATACGCTCATTGTATTATTCACTTTGACTTCTGCTCAGAGGCGCATAGCGCAGTGGCAGAGAGTGGTTACAAATACGGTACTACTTCGATCTCGTCCAAGGTTCACCAAACGTCACGCCCCTCCAAATCGGCAAAGTGGTACTAGATTTGTTTAGTAAAGGTTTACTCCATATACTGCAAGTGTTCTACTCCGGTTGTTTCTGGAATCTACGGGAAGTGACTCTATCAACATTCAACGATATTTATTGAGAAGACAACAATCTTCATGGTGTAGTCGAAGCGGTAGAAAAATTCAAAGACTTTTTGTGACAGACGAAAGAACGAAGCGTGCTCAAGAAGTACTGGAATCCACTCAGTATATATGAGAATATGTGACGGAAAACTAAATCAGTAATAAACCTAATTTTTCCAATTCCAACTTTGAGACACATGAGACACATGTTCATTTCAGCTTGCGTAAGATTTCGTTGTTGTTGGTTCTTGCTGACATATAAAGTCTTGAGGAAAGAATCTGTTCGAAAAATAGATAAATTCAAAACTATATTTTTGTTTGAGGCTTTGTATGCAGACACGGAAGCACTACACAGCATGGAGGATTCTTACCATGTGTCGTGGTAATATCGTCGCTATCATTGAAGTTAGAAAACGTATGGCGCAGTGGTTGGAGGTGTTTCCTTTCACACATGATCGACTAATCGATGCTTAGTGGTTCTAATCCATTCAGAACGGTTATCAAGCTCTCCATAGGGTCAGTGGATTTGTATCGGACTTGGGAGGATGGTCGCACGTATTTGATGCATCGGTAGGCCACCGCGAATCATAATGTTTGCATCTGTCACCTTTTTACTGAAATTGTGAAAACTTGCATTTTCTTACGCACTTTTTAATAATTTTTATGTTAAGGCACATTTAAATCGAAGAAGTTCTATATATATATATATATATATATATATATATATTATATATATATTATATGAATGCGATAGAGCAGAGGCTCTTCACAAGTACTTGAGGTTCTGAATTCCTGTAACACTTAGTAATGGAGAAATTATCATCAACTTTCAGAAGAACCACTCGTTAGTCGCTATAGATTAAGTCTAATGATCCCTTTTCAAAGAATTTTCTTGATACCGTTCGTCTTCTTTCTTGGCCGTAATCCTCTCCTTTACAGTCAATGAAGTAAGTAATCAAATAACAATATTCAGACTAAAGACACATATTCGCTTCTTTGTGCACCACTAGAATTATAACTCATTCAGTCTTTGAAAGTCAGTTCTGCTCCCAAGTGTGCTATTCAACTGAAATGTTGGGTATCACAATTGTCAACTATATCAAGGCAAATGTTGATCTAATTTTATTTTGAACAGACACGTTTCCCCATTGCTCTTCCAGGAGAGAAGTGCATACTATGTTCTTTATCGTTGAGCTATACAATCAGTAGCTTCTACGTTGTGTTGATTTTGGATCAGTTCGTGAATGGATTCTTGAAAAATTAGGAGAAGCCCAAATTTCTCCCCGACGATCTATAACAAATATATTAATGAGACTGAGAACTTCCTTATATCAAGTTTCCTAACGCTTTGTCAATATGAAGTTTATCACACCCCGTTGTCCTACAAAAAGGATTCTTATTATGGTTACTTTTCAGTATAAGGTTCAGTATAACGGGTGAGCTGGGACTGCTGTTGAGCTATAGAAATAAGGAATGAGTACGTCTGGGATTAGAGAAAGAGATGTTCTCTTTGTGGGAACAAATAAGTCAAACACTGTCGCAATCATAATAAACAGATTTTTATTGTCTCAATATTTCAGTACTTCTAGCCTTTTTGTTATTGCTTAAACCAGTAACTGCTCGCTGTCAACAACTGATAGTATTTCGATGAGTTGATACGAAGATTAGCCGATGTAGATTACTAAAAAGAACGTATTGTTATTCGCGCAGCTATTCAATCCACTCATCCACTCTCACCACTTCGTTGACTTGTTTTTACTTTCATCACTCTAATGTCGATGATTCTCCATTTACTATATAGCCAGAGATGCTGAGTGATATGCAGAACTTTTGACCGCAGCGCTTGAACCCGCGTTTCACTAGATCATTCACTCATCCAAAGAGCATTGGTATCATACGGAAACGTACACTCTAAGATGACCTATTTCCTA
Source organism: Parelaphostrongylus tenuis (assembly GCA_019055375.1). Classification (NCBI taxonomy): domain Eukaryota; kingdom Metazoa; phylum Nematoda; class Chromadorea; order Rhabditida; family Metastrongylidae; genus Parelaphostrongylus; species Parelaphostrongylus tenuis. Next base: position 96,717 of record JAHQIW010006769.1, on the reverse strand, counting down.
CCCTTTCCTACCGTACTAAAGACAATGTCAGTTGTTAACATTTTCAGGTTTATCCTCAAATATGTATTGTTACTTGTATGAAAGAAGCCTTTTTTATATCAATAATCTATCTCGATCGTTTTCTTTGGAGGAGTCATATAGTTTTCCAGTCGCGAAAATAATGAAGATCGGTTTGAGTCATGGCTTTTATCCAGCAGTCATTCTTTTTTCCAGCTTCATATATCACAATGCAAACGAATATAGGCATATTATTGTTCCCATTATAAAGTCTTTGACTGTACGTCTACTTCGTAGCCCTTGTTAGAAATTTACCTGAACATCACAAGATTAATATCTCTCTATGAATTACTGGTAGGCCACAGTCTGTTTTCTGTTAGTCTTAATTGCTACGTTCGAGGACCAAAAGCCAAGTCGCAGACATAGAGGAGCTGAAAAAAGTTCTGTTAAGTGAAGGCGGAGCACATGGAAAGTAGCTCGCTTCATTTGAGCAAGCCTTAGCTTTCCTTCTGATTTCCAATTCTCCTCGTTATCGTGAGCGTGCTCTAATCACTTCTAAGAAATTTTCGTTACCGTCTTTGACGTGATTTTGATGTGATTTTAGTGAACTCTTAGAATTATATCGAAGATTTTTGAATAAGAACAGAATGAATGGCTTAGAGGAATTCTGTAAAGGTCAGTTACTTGCAGAACTCATTAGGCTACAAATGACAAAAAGTTCATTACAAGAATAGAATAATCAAATAATGTAATCTACTAAAGATCCAATAGGACAGGTATTTCAACGCAGTTAGCCCACAGTAGTCATTTTTGATGAAAGACTAATTATCTCAAAAGTTTCTGATTGCTTTGTTGGTTAATCCCAGTTATAAGCCGGTGCTCTCCATATTTCAGTGTGCTTGAATGCTTCGTAAGATTCTCCATATGATATTCTAGCTGAAAATTTAGAATATGTCGATGTTTGATGCACAAAAACGAGAGCGAATCGTAATCCACACCGTTGCCGGATACGAACGGTGTCGAATATCCGAGAGCAGCCAGTTGGGCTTCTGGTTCTTGTGCTGCTGTGCTGAAAAGACGAAAAAAGGTACTTGCATCTTCTCAGCTGGTCATAAGCTTGCGATTGGAACGTCATAGTGTTTTGATATCTTACGTCTTCGTATTCAAAATATTTCCTAATTTTTCACGCACTTTGCACACTGCGTAGATCAATTCGAGCAGAAGAATCGAGAGATAAGAAGATTTAAGGAGCCATATTTGGAGGGTTTCGATTTGTCTCTTCAAATATTGACTGTCATCCAAGGCGTGTTTGCTGCCTTAATGACAAACTCCTATCAGAATGGCAGTGTTTCTAACACTGTGAACATCTGAACTTCTGTATGGAGATGACAATCTATTTGTGAACTTTAGTGACGCCACTCGGTGACAATAATTCCTCTTTTTATCTAAGATGACCACCTAATTGCCACGTACGCCCTCTTAAGCATATTACATGGTTCTTCATTTCATTCACGAATTTGAAGAGCGCATCAGTGGTTTTACTCCGTGACACATGCTTTCTTACGTGTTTTCACTTGTTAGGTCTTCTCATAACTCTTGGCACCAGAGGACAAAACACCATGTCTGAAGTAAAGATGGCTTGCCCATCAAATCTTGGGACTGTAACCGGGCCGATCAACTGGAATTTGCTGCCAGCCGGAAAGACGGTCAACGCCAAACGGCTTGGTGAGCACCTGTACCGTTGCGATCGGGTCCTGTCACGTCAACGTGGCTGCAATCTCTTGCTGCTTCAAGACAACGCAAAGCAACATGTCGCCAAACTGTCAGAAAAGGAAGCTGACCGAACTGGACGGGGGTTGCTGAATCATCCGTCGTACAGTTTTGACCTGTCGTCATCTGTCTGTCACCTTTGCCGCTCTCTGGAAGTACTTCCTGAGCAAGAAGAAGTTCCGAGACATCAAAACAAATGCGTCGAGGATTGACAGCTTTCTTCGAATGCAAGGGTGGCGAGTTCTTTGAACATGCACTGATTTGTTGCCTAAGAGAGGCAGAAATGTGTTCAGATTGATGGCGCATACTTTGAGTAGTGTTGTTAGGAAATTTTGATTATTTGGGTTAACCAATTTAGTGTTTAGTGTTCTAATGCCGAAAACTTATGAAAAAGCATTAACATTATCCTTTGAAAGCAGTACATCTGATGGTCGAAAGATAATACTTTTAAAATAGTAATTATTAGAATTCGCAGCAGGTGTTTTATTAGGTGCTTCTATTTTTAGGATGTCAGCTCTTTCGTTGCTTTTTGTTCGAATCGTTAGCGGAGGAAAACCTTTCGTTTCTCGAAGCTGTCGACAAACTAAAAAAGATGAAGAACAGTAGTGAAAAGAAGGTAAAAAAGTACTACATTTGAAAACTACAGTACTTTTACGTTATATCGACCCTGTTTGAGACCTCCGGTGAAAACGTATTTTTTTTTTCTAAAACGTTTGCTAGGCGTTTAATAGCTCATAGCTATTATAGTTCTAACAGCTGTTATATTTTATTTGTCAAATGACTTATTTTTAGTGCTGTATTACTCGAAAAAAAATTTTGTTTTACTTTGAAGGATTTCTCGCCAGACAGAGGTTTTTTGTGATTAAATTTTAATTATTATATAGGCCAAATCTTGCATATTTTAAAGGTTTCTTTGATTTTGAAAATAGACTTTTTAGAGCAGTGTAACAGACGAAAGGACATTAGGTTTCGCACTCGTTGAGCACTTCTTGTTTCTTAGGGTGGTATACTAGATGTGATGTCAATTCGCGGCACGAATCACTTGTGAATATTTCGATGAATATCAAGATTGTCTCATATGCTTCGGAGCTTTCTCTACACGTTCATAAGCTTTTTTCTTAAAAGAAGATTTGATGAAACTGATTTATTGTGTTTCAAATATTGACGAACTCGTTATACAATAAATAACCCCAATACAATAAATATTAAGATAATTTCAGGCGGCCAGAAAAACTTTGATTGTTTACAAGAGTCAACTAAAAATCTAGTTATTTCAGTCCACGGCTGTGGGGCTTTCATGCCGACATTTTTTAGCACTATTTGATCAACGTCAACACATTCAGTCAACTGTGGAAGAAAACGAGGAGCAGTAATCAAAGGAAAGACGTGTGTTCTCAAACCAATGTTCGGATCTAATATTGACCCTTTCGCGACACCCATGCTTGCAACATAGCCAAACATTTTTTGAGCAGAACTGAAGCTTCATTTGATCGCCTTTACTGCACAGACTTTTGGACTGTAATACGTCATTTTTAAAAACACGACGGCTTTTTTTTCGGTGGTTGGCGAAGCAAAAATATATATATGATTGAGTGAACTCGAAGAGAAGCGGAAGGCATTTGAAAGGCAGTTGACTTGCAATGATTTACTCAATGTGTCGAATGCTGAGATAGCTTGTGGCACTGGTGCTCCTGTTGCAAAGTCCCACCCACATATGTTGGCATGGAAGTGAGGATCTGGTGCCACTGTTGCAATGCGCGGCACCTAATTTTCTTCTGGCTGCTACAGCTCATTAAAAGGTCCTTTTGAAAACCGAATATATCACTGGAATTAGTAAAAATCAGACTATCGAATGATAACTGAAAGTCCAAGAATATTGCTCTGTCTGGCGGAAGAGGTGCCAAAACGCCATAAGGATGAAACATAATTTTATTTAGCTGTTACAGCGCACTAAAAGATTCTCTTTAGAACGCAAATATATTGTTGAAATCGTCAGATTTGAATCAGTTAGCTACATAGCCACTTGAAAAAAAATTAAGGAAACTCCTTGCTTTCAAAGGGATGCCGATAACAGCAACAATTCGGATGTGGGAAAACCCAATCTTTTTTGAGCTATACAGAGCTGTAGAAAAGCTTTCCTAGAAACGAAATATTTCTTCGAATTGATAATATTTGCCCTATCTAATGATCAAAATCTGATTATAAAAAAGTTATATCTGGCGAGGAAAAAGCTTGAGTGTGAAACAAAATTCTGTTTCGACTCTAATAGCGCCCAATACAGGTCCTCTGATAAATGAAATATGCCATTCAAATTTATTTGATTTGAACTTTTGAGTGTGTGCCTTTATCGAAGGTTTCAAACAGGGTCGAGATAAGGGAAACGTACCAGAATTACTAGTCAATTTGTAGCAGTTATGACCAATTAACTGCAACTACGCAAAAGTGAAGAAACGACGTGTTGTGCACTCGGCCAATAGAACGATGATCTACTTTTTATAATTAGATTTATAGTGATTTCATCACAAGGGAATTTCTTTTGACAGACAGGCTATGACTTTACTAGCTATTTATACTTATGTAGGGTGTCCATTACAGTGTTACAGTAAGGTTTAAAATCAGTTGAAAAACTTTGAGCTTCCTAGTTAACCAGTTGGAACCTCGTGGTACATAATTGTACCATGGTACGTTCGCGCACCTCGAGCGCCAGAATTTTCTGTGGCTCACGCAGAGAAGGAAATTTTGGAAGTTATATGGTAAATTTGGGCTTTGAGAACACAGTATCACTACTAAATGATGGGATATTGAGAAAAGAGACTTTTATAGATGTATTTTAGTACAAAGAACGCTTATGTGTCGAAAAATCTATGTTTCAAACAAGACAACCACATGCTTCCAAAAAGGAACATATTTAAACTGCTATAAAACATTTCAATATATTTGTTTCGTTTTTGCTGTGCTCTATAGCCGTTCGATAGCTGAGAAATGCCAATTTTGATGTTAAGCTTGGAGTGTGAAATAGCTGTCACACTACGTCCCAGTAACCAATGAAAGACAACGTTTCACAGTCGCAATTCATTTTTCCAGTTTCACAGCGGAATTTTTTGATTTATATGAAGCAGAATCTCTATATTGTCTGTGAGGATTTGGAGCCTTTCCGAAGTTGGCGCGTCAGAGCTACACGCAGGTTCCGGCTGTATCGCCCGCTTCAACAGTGGCCACGCACCATACTGAACCCTACTTTATAGCAGGGATAGGGTAAATTTGAATACCAAGCCAAACTTTGTTGCGACGAAGAGATTGAATATAACTAGGTGATTTTATCAAAATATTTTTGGTGAAGAGAACAGTTTTCTCAAAATTTCCACTTTTCTTTACAAAATGTATGAAATGCAGTCATATTATGTAGAATGTGTTCCGATTTCCTTTTCTTCTTTACTCAACAAAAATTTTCACCACACTATTAGGAATCATTCAACAGCTTGAGAACTGTGAAATTGATTACTAGACCCGATTTGTGAATAAATGTCAATGTATGTTCTGGTGGCAAACAAAAAAAAACACCTATTTGCTTTAGGAGTGCATCATTTTAACCTTACGGCGGTTATTTGGATATCATATAGCAATATTTGATTCCGAGCAAAACTTTGTTGCTATGAAAAATAGGTTATCATTTTAGTTGCTAATACGAACGTATTTTGAGTGATAATAAAGCTCGGTTTCTGGAAAAATTTCTAGTTTTCATCATGATTTGCATCGAATCCAGTCGCATTTTGCGGAATGGCTTTTTTTACTCAGCAAAGCTTTTGTACTAGATTATTAATGAACATTCGCTCTTGAACAATTCGATTTCAATGGTGAGCTGGTTTGTGAAGAGACCTGACACTACGTTTCAACAACAAAAAAATATTGCTTTGCGCTAAGAGTACGTAGCCCTTTGTTGATCTTCACTGCGACTTTTTTGGTACTATTGAAACACCTAACACCTTCATGAAAATTCACATAACACAGAGTGTTGTGCACTCGATTGCTCATTGGCTGGTACTTTATCATAATTATACCTTTATCTCGAGTGACTTCGTTTAAGACCACGCTCAAATTTCAAATATATCCTTTTCATCATTATTTGAAGCCAACATGTCATGTGGTCTGGTTAAGGGTTCTGCCCGGCTGATGAGTCTGTAAGGACGAAACACGTGTCTCGGGCTGTACAAGAGCCCTTACCAGACCACATGACATGTTGGCTCAAATAATGATGAAAGAAACTATTGAGTAGAAGTTTGAAAACTTTGTCGCTACAAAAGGACCTCAGGACCCGATTTGTCTATTAACCACGGCATGCTTCAGAATCCTTATTTTTTCTTTCTTCTTGAGCGGGGCACGATGGGTGTCAAATCCAAGCTTTATTTACACAATCAAACAGCTAAACGTTTTGGCAGGTCGCCTTCGTCAGGGCCTGGAAAAGTCAAAGTGTTTACAGTCCAATCAGTCAAACACTTCTATCGCTTCTTTAGAGAAAATTGTCAGACCTAGATTTCGATCGCATCAGGCACAAAGTCAACCTTAAACATACTCAAAGCTTTTTATTATATGTCTTCCACTGAATGAACAAGTGAAAGAACAACGGAACAGTAATCACATAGGCCAGTAATGCACTATGCCCGTCGAAATAACAGTCTTATATACTCACTCATACCACGGGAGATTACGAGGCATTCTTTCCTGAGATTCATAACTGTATTGGTTGTGTTTATCCACAACGCCCCAAGTATCTTTTGCGCTGATGTTTTCTGCTCCTGCTCAAGGATGATGACCTCTATATCAAATTCTCAACATGTTTGGCTTAACGATTCAGCAATGCATGATACTCTCAAAAGAGTATCTGAATTGCTCAATCTTCAGATGGTCCGGGAAGTACTTTGCACAGACTAGAGGGTTGGCAATGGGGCAGCGACTGGCGCCTAACCTAGCTATTGCCTTCATGTCCAAAGGAGAAGCTCCACTGATTGATCTCCGGCCATTACTCTACTGTAGGTGCATAGATGATTGCTTGGTCATCTGTTCGACTCAAGGAGAGCTAGACAGAATGTTTTAGGTTGCTAGGTGAACAGCTCAGAGTACATAAAATTCACCATGAGACACCAAAAGATAATTGGCTTCCTTTTCTGAACGTGCAAAATAACCTAAGCGATAAAGGCTATATTACAAAGTGGTACCGAAAGCCAAGTAATAAAAATATCTGGTTCATTATCTCTCCTCTTCATCCTCGCATATAAAAAGGCGCTAGTAAAAAACATGTTTCGAACAGCCGCCGATGTGTGCACTGGAGAGGAGCAGAGAAGAGAATCCGAAAAGTTAGCTCGGAAATGAGCCATTTCTAATGGCTACAACTTTGTAACCCCCGGCTTAGGTTAGAGGAAAGAACACGTCTTGCGCGAAAGTTCTAGAGAAAGTAATATCCGTTTATACTCTCGTTCTTTTCAAATGAGATAAGTACGGCTATAAAACGTTGTTTGCAAAGAGCAGGCTTAGAGCATCTGGTGTCAGTAACAGAAATACCACCAAATACTCTTAGAGCGCCAATTAGTCGTAATCGTTCATATGACCGCCTCTGCACAACAAAAAACTGCCGAATGTGCCCTTACGGCAGAGACGGTGATTGCATGAGCGTAGACACAGATGTACCTAATCTCTTGCAAAGCGTGCGACGATAAATATATTGGCGAAACGGGTAGGCCGCTCTATGCTCGCATAGAAGAACACCTAGCTGACATGCACCATACTGGAAAAAACACCCGCTAGGTATACATAGAGCCCAAAAGCATGCCGGAGGATTTGATATAGAGGTCACCATCCTTGAGCAGGAGCAAAAAACATCAGCGCGAAAGATACTTGAGGCGTTCTGGATAAACACGACCAATCCAGCTATGAACCGCAGGGAAGAATGCCTCGTAATCACCCGTGATATGAGTCAGTATATAAGACTGTTGTTTGATGGGTATAGTGCATTACTGGCCTATGTGATTACCGTTCCGTTGTTCTTCACCTGTTCATTCAGTGGAAGACATATAATAAAAAGCGGTGAGTATGTTTAAGGTTGACTTTGTGCTTGATGCGATCGAAATCTAGGTCTGACAATTTTCTCTAAGAAGTGATGGAAGTGTTTGACTGATTGGATTGTAAACAACTTTGACCTTTCCAGGCTCTGACGAAGGCGACCTGCCGAAACGTTACTGTTTGATTGTGTGAATAAAGCTTGGATTGAACACCTTGTGCCCGCTTAAGGAGAAATATAAAAACTTAGAGCTTCAAAAGGACTGAATATAACCGAAGGAACTTTTATAGACGTATTCTTAGTGAATACAACGTCCACTCGTCCTAAAATAAAGCTGCATACTGCGAAAAGAATTGCTTAGAACACCTAAATTTGTGACCATGTCCAGTCAAAAGCCGTCTTAATAAAGTTCGAAAAGCAATATGCGCGATAATTAAGCCATTTATAGGTTTTGAAATATAGAACGAAATCTGTTCTATGTAATTACAAATGTACCAACTCTTAGAGTATACTGGTAGTAGAGAATCTGTAGAGATCAATAAAGTGACGTCGCATCCGGTGTGTAGCAATATTTTTGGTAAACCGTTTATTGCCGTGTAATTTTCAGTCGCAATGATGACTCAGGTGTAATGCATGGGATGAGATTGATCTAAATTGAAGGATTTACGTCGTAATATATAATTTCGGAAGCACAAAATAATACTTATCTGATTATTTGACGATTGTGCCACTCTATTCAACTGTCTTTGAAACCTCTCTTGAAATTGTCACATCCTGAAAGCATCTTAAGCCTTTCATAAGGTCTGTCATGGCACTCATTCAATGCAATACACATGTTTCGGCCTGGCAGCCTCGTTGTTGGCATAAACAGCAGAGCAGTCGTTCAAAACCAATCCCTTTTGGGGGAGAACCCCCCACCCCTCCGCATAAAGGACTGTCACTGAAGATGCAATGATATGTTATCTCTATCGCGGGTAAGGTGACTTTCCACTTTACACGAGGCAATACAACATGTTCGCAACGAATCGTTTATGTAAGGGAGGTTCTTCGCGAAAGAGATTGGCTCAGACGAGGAGAACTGTGCAACTAACGAGGCTGCAAGGCCAAAACACGTGTAATGCACTGTATAAGTGCCAAAACAGACCTCATGAATGGCCTAAAATATCCTGTCCTTGACGATTATTTGTAGCAATGAATAAAGGTGAATTGCCCTGGATATAGGAGATGAATGGTAAATATGAGTGAAATATGGATAGATATAAAAAGGGAGCATAGATTCTCTGGCAAGAGTTCAAAACATGACCTTTTGTGAGAAAGGTTTCTACATCAAAAATATGGTGATTTTCAAAATAGCACTGTCTTTATCTCCTGAAGTAATATTCATATCAGAGTATAAGTGGGTTTATAAAAAGGTTTCAGTCGTAACACAATAGAACAAAGCCCCTTTTACATCTCTATAGCAGTCGCAACTCCTAACTACTATGGATTGCATTGCATTGTGCAATGTCATTTTTGACAGAAATTTCATTGTTTTATGGCTGTGTGACATGTTTCAACCCAACATAGTCTAAAGTCTCTTCTTCCATATTTTCTCTTTACTAACGATTGAACTTTTTTCAATGAGGGCAAAAGTCTAAGTTTTATTGAGAGAAACTGCCACGTTGTCATTGTGTCACGCCCTGCGCTCGAGGCGCGATCTCGCTTTCAGTCGCATAGGAAATCGACGCGGGTTTCCAACGGGTTAATGGGTGACTGACAAATGTGAAATGCTTAAAATGTTTGAATGAAACATCATATAAATCTTGAGAGAATTGGGTGCTAAGATGAGATAAGCCTTGAACTTTCAATTCAATACTTTTGCCAATGCTTTTGTTGATTTTGTTTAGATTCTCTGCTACATCAGTAAGCTTTAAGGGATTGTACAATGTAGCTCCCTTAGTAGGCAGAAAAGTGTATTGAGAATTGTTTTCAATATCTACAAAAACTACCTCTGAATCTTTGTTGTTTGTTGTTAAGGGAGATAGCGAGTAGGCTTTTTCTTCTGTTTTTTTTTTCTGTACATTTTAGCCGAATTCTTTTTCTATAATGTTTCCTTTGAAAGGAGTATGCCAAAGAGATCGTGCAGCTCTATTCGCCATCCATTAATCTAAGCAGTGGTGCAATGAAGGTAAGTGAACATTTTTTCCTCTTCTCATTTTTTCATGATCTTCTAGAGCCGTGTTGAAAAAATACATAGTTGGTTTAAAACATCAATGTAAAGCACTGTACACTGGTTTTTCGGTAACTGCCAGCAATTTCTTTCAAGTAGGATACTTCAGAAATTGACAACTTGGAAGGTTATCAAATACTCGGAAAATGTAGGCATTTTTGATAGTTCTGATATTATTAACTTTTTCCAGTTCTCCCAGTTGGAACCAAAATCTTTTGGTAATCAATACTAGATCAAAACTTTCAAAATTTCTACCTTATTAGTAACATTCTCTACTTCCAAAGCACATCACGAAGCACTATTGTGTGCTATCGGAATATTCAAAATACGGACTTCAACGAAAGCAAGGGTTTTGGTTTAAAAATAGGAAGTTATGAGCTTAGGAAGAGGATGTGCTATGACTGTGAAATGAGAAGTCTGTCGATTGTTTGTTATTTTTTTCAAATAACAAAGTTCGCCGTGAGCTGAAATAAGGATGCGTGTTGCGCTGTGACTAAAACTTTCGTGTTTTCCAACTGATTATGGTCGCTTCTTTCCACACCTCGGGACCCTGTCTTACTTACTCATCCGGATGTGCGAATTGCTACTAGAGTCATATGAGATGATGGAAAGCACCGACTTGCCGGTGAACCATTATGAGCTAATGTACGTAGAGCAATAAATCACATCTGCAAAGCTAATGGAGTTGAGTGTATGGCGCGTCCTTCAGGAATGCTAAGAATTTCATCCTCGTCTTTCTAAGCTAAATATATCAGTTTCAAGTTTGTTGGCTCAATGCCATGAAATACTAATGGAAAACCAATGTCATAAGTAATTTATTGCAGAATGCAAGCAAAGCGTCTAGAATTTGATTTTTCGTAGTGATGTAACTTTCTAAGCAAATCAAATGTTAACATGAATATTTCTTCATCTGTAGAAATTCTTAACGAGTAACAACTCAAAAGTCCGACTGTCTCTGAACCTCGACAAGATTGAAGGAATGCAAAACTTCTTACAACTGTTCTTTTCTTTATTTGAAACTTGCACAAGGTTGATATTTTTCTTCTGTTCCTCAAAACTCGACGGCGGCAACGGCTTCGTTAGAACGAAATGTATAAATCGTATCATACCTGATTATTCGGCTAATATTTTGCAAACATCGGAAATCTAAGAGAAGTGAAATCGACAGTCCAGTCATTCTGAAAAACCTTACCTTATTTGGTTTTTGAGAGCGGTCAACGTCTAGTGTGACACAACTTGCAGAATAAACCACACTCAGACTAGAAAATGAATCTGAGAAACGGTGCCATATCATTTGCTATGTTTAGGAATTCTCCTTTCTTGTTCATTTCCGGTCGTTTGCGGTTTATCCAAAAGCCTCAAGGGTTTTTCGAGCTGATGTTTTTGATTCTTGTCCCAGAATTTTCACTACCACATCTAAGTCCGTATAGCTATGTTTTTCCACTCTGTGTGTCCCCAAAGGTCTACTTGTTTTGCGGTTGTCTTTCCCATCTACGTGTTCTTTGATGCGGACCCAAAGTGGTCTTCCTGTCTCGCCAATGTATTCTTCACCGCATGTTGTGCACGAGATCAGGTATATTGTACCCAAACTCGTGCAATCTCCTTCTCTACCATTAGGGCATACTTTACAGTTGCCAGTCTTACATAAACGATCGTACAAGCGGTTCCGAACCAATCGGCGGCGTAAGTTATTAGGAGATTTCAAATGATTCTTACGGACTTTTCCGAACCACAGTTTATTAAACAACTTTTTATAACTGTGCTTATTTTATTCGTTTTAGAAGGTAGTTTCAGAAGCATCTTCCCGTTTAGGTTTGAAAAACATCGTTCTCTTTATTTTTGTTATGGGGCGTAACTCTTCTTATTGACCTAACTTAGTGGCTGCTCTTTCGTAGCAATTTGAAATGCCTATCTTAACGAGTAGCTACGATCTTTTATAATTTTGCATTTGACAACGATCATGAGAAAATTCACTAAGCCAATAAAAGCAATTGGTTTTGGCAAGTCCCTTAAAGATCTGCCATGGATTCCACTATGAAATTGCATAGATGATGTAGTTCATATATTTTCAATGAGAGCGTGCGTTGCAGTGTTTGGAGGTGCCCACAGTGTACACGTCGTCACTGATTTAATGGTGAGCCCCAGGCTCACCAAGCCTTCTCTGCACTCGTGATCGGCAAGTTGATCCCTGACTTGTCTGGGAGGATAGTAACTGACTCTATATAATGATAGGCTGACGCTAGGCCAGGTATGCGTTCAGTAAACTTATAGCCCTTTCGAGACGGGCTGGGTCTTCCACAATTTTTCTCTAGACTTTTTGTGGTCATTCGACAGCATGATTCGTAGCGATTTCAATAAAAGGCTTCCGCTACATTATTTCAGCGCTGTCTACAGAAGAAGATTTTACTCGAACGACAATAAAGACGAACGAAAGCGAATGACTGTGTACAATCTACTCGAATCATAGAATGTGAAGAAGACGAAAACGTCAAAACGTTAGCCGATTGATCTCATTTACCCACCTCCTGTAATAACTAAGCGATAAGAGAAGCTATTGCCGATTTGTAATGCCGAGGTCAAAGGAAAGCTGGCTTCCAATACATTACTATATTTTGTACCAACTAAGCTTGGTTTTAGAACGGCTAGTTAATACGTTGTAGTAGCCCCGAGAAAATGACGTTTCAGCTTCGATGCGTATTATTCGTACGGCTGTCATCTGTGCTTGGCTTTTCACTAAACTTTCAAAAAACATTTGCTAACTCAAAAGTGCGTTTAGATTCCATGAAATGCTCTCCGTCTCCAGAGGATTAGTTACTCATCCTCGTAGCCCGCAAAAGCTATAAACAGTCTTAGCTATGGTCTCTCGCTCGGTCACTATTACCACATCGTTTTTTTTGTAGATGAATGACGAAAAAAATGAGTACAAAAGAATGACAAATCTACTCATTACATTAGAATACATATCAATATCGATAGTAGTGATAAAAATGGTAAAAATGATAAAAGATAATTAAAATGGTAAAAATGACTAAAGATAAAGTTCTTGGCGTTGATCAATCCCTGAGGGATGCGCCATGCATTCGTCTTCAATTTTTAACTTCGTTTGAGGTGAACAAATGCATATCTGGCCTTTAAATGACTCACGGTGGCCTCCCGCTAAACCGAATCAGTGCTGTTTATCCTCCTAGACAAATCTGAGACCAGTCTGGTGCTAATTTACCGATCCCGGAAGGATGGACGGCTTCGTGAGACATAAGCGCGAGATCAAACCACTAACCTCGTGGGCGGCGCAGAGCACCTCTAACCACTGCGCCACATCCGCTTTTGATAATGGTAATAATAGTATTTATAATTCCAGCAATAATAATTTTTACTCCAGAAATATACCCTGATTTGTAGCCAGTGAGCTAGTTTCTTAGTAATTTCGCGGGTTTTTTTTTGGCCGAATAGAAAGTGTTTGGTGGTTTTTGAGGTCTGAGTAGTCACTTGACAGTTTAAATCTCGAAAAACCTGAAAATATATTTTGTTTCTTCTCAAGTGTTTTCTGAAGACCACGCTCAGAGTTCAACTTATCTCGTAAATATTATTTGAGCCAACATGACATGTGGTCTGCTAAATGGGTTGACTCATAGAGCTCGATACGCGTTTCGACCTTGAACTATATCTTGCTTTCAGAACGGCTTTTCAGTTGGACTATAACAACAAAAATAACATCATTTTCCTGACTGGGCCAAACAAAGTTTTTCTTTCGGACTTCCAGTAATCATTTATAGCTTAAATATCGTAAATTCCAATAATGTATTTGTTTCCTGAAGAGGACTTCATGGTGAACTGCAACAATCAAAAGAAGATTGTGTTTCGCAAATTTGGCATCAGAAAAAGCGCAGTGACTTAGCGGCCATGTTTCAAATCCCTCTCCACATACCGGTAAAGCACGATGGGTTTGGTGTCAATGTTGCGCTGAGCAAACCTCACCATTCTTCTGGCTGCTACAGAGCAATAAAAAGCCCTTCTTGAAAATTAAACACACTTTTGGAGTCGACGAAATTTATGCTATCGAGTGGTTACTAAAAGTCTAAAGAAAAAGCTTCCTGCAGCGAGAAATATTTGAGTGGGAAATATTATTTCATTTTTGCTTTTGCAGCGCAGTAAGAAAGCTGTTTTAAAATAAGATACACCATTGAAATTTCTGAGATTTGAGCTACTAGATAGTCATTAAGAATTGAGAAATAATCAAAAGGCGCGTTCTTCTTATGGATCGAACAAGGTGCGGATACGCAGACAATCTAAATTTGCGAGATCTAATCATCGTTTGATTGTTATAGAACAACAAAAAAGTTTTTTAAACAAATGCATTTTTGAAATTCACAAGATTCAAGCCATCGAATACTCACTAAAAATATAAGGAAAAAGTTCCTGGCAATTATTTTCGAGCCATGCATGTGGTCTGTTATGGGCACTTATACAGTGCAATACACGAGTTTCGGCCTTGAGCCTCGTCAGTTCCGCGGTGACTTTCGTCAGTGCCAATCCCTCTTGGGGGAGAACTTTTCACATAGAGGAACCGTAGGCGTACTCTTTACACGTGCCATCAAATGATGAAAAAATTACCAAACGGGCAGTGTTGTACACTCAATTGCTCTTGTATGGTAATCGTGAAATATCATACCATTGTTCCGTGTTTTCATGAGACAACTCTCAAATTTCAATAAGCCTACTAATTATTCACTTGATACCGCGTGTAAATATTACGTCTGCGGTTCTTCTATATAAGGAGGTTCGCCTCCAAGAGGAATTGGCTCAAACGATAGGCATCGGGCAACTAGTGAGGCTGCAAGGCCGAGGCACGTGTATTGCACTATAGAAGAGCCCTTAACATACCACATACATGCGTCCGAAGAAAAACTCCGCTCAACAAGAATTGTTTTTGAATGAAGAACAATTTTACTTTTGCTGCTACAGCGCAATAAAGAAACCGTTGCGAAGACAAAGTTTATTGTTAAATTTTTTGAGATTCAAGCCATCGAATGACTATCAAGACTCCAAAAACCACCGAAAAAACTTTTTTGCGAGCGCTGAAACTGGGAGCGGATAAATTTCCGTAAATTTCCGTAAAATTTTTATTTCAGAAAATTAAGGACACTGTAGAATCTGAAAATGTCGATCCGGAAGAATTTGCTCCAGCTGTCAAGGAGGTATGTAGATCATAATACTTTCGTACTACTTACACTATCCTTCAAAGTAACTATCGTATCATGCGCGTCGGAAACATTCCTGTGATACTATCGAATAAGAAGACAAACAGTTCAACCTACTCTAAAGCTTCCCTAGCTCGGTATAGAGCAAGTTTTTCTTGGAGTGATATTTCATACGATAGCAATCCAAAATGAAATTACTACTGGTGATCAATTTAGTTTCGTAGATCGTCTCGTCCTATCAAAGCGTGTTCATATAGAAACATTATTAGAATTATAGTTTAAGTCGCATGAGTGCATGAACAGTCGCTCTTTTCAGTCCTGATTAATTAGCACTTTTCTTATAGACGATAATATAAAGGTAACGTGCCAGAATTATTACCTCTCAAAATTCCTACTCTCCAGATAGTTGTCAAAAGTATATGTCGTGTCGTTTTTCTATAGATCATGATAGAAGAAGTTTAGCTCGTTGAAATAAAATTTTAGGTAAAGCGTCTTCTAGAAAACGATCAGTTCCCGCGTTTTCGGCGATCTGAAATCTATCTGAATTTTCTCGAAAAACTTCTACCGAAAGCATACGCTGAACGTTGGATGACTAGCTTCGAAGCATTGCTAGGCAACCACGTAAGTACTAATCTCTATAGTCAGACATCAAGCATAATGTTTTCATGATGCATTTGACAAAGAAGCAATTACGGTTGATTCATTAGACAGAGATTCCCAATGTAAAGCTGTGAGCCTCAGCAAAATCAAAAAACGCTAATTCTTTGAATATTTCTTGAACATGTTTACAAGAGGAATTGTGCGGTTCTATAAGATGATGTTATGGTATCGGACTTTCATTCCTCGGTTTCTTGAAAAACACTTGTCAGGGTCATCATTATTAGTATAAAAGGAAGTTATGTGAATTGATAAAACTTAGATCGGTCTATCTTGTGACCCGATTTTTACCACGATGTAGGCGTTACCTGCTAAAGTGTGTGCACTTGAGTTGCTGGATGGTGAAAACTCTCGTCATAGGTGACCTATCTGTGAGAAACGAATCCCTGTTGTAAAGATCAACTCGCAGGAACACTTCCATAGAGTAGAAGATGGCACGGCAGATTATAACTCAGGCTACTGAATGAAAAATTCTGTAAATGAGTTAAACTAATATGAAAAGAAAAAGAACAATCTTCTAGGTGGGACGTCATCACTTTCGTTTGTTTCTACGTGAAATTCATGCTGAAGAGAACCTTCGGTTCTGGGAAGCCGTTGTGGAGTTTCGCGGAATGAAAAATAAGAGTACAGCGCAGCTGAACGCGGGCAAAAGTTGTCTTAACACTTTTCTCGCTGAAGGAGCCAATAATGAGGTGAGAAAAACTAATCATTTGATAAAGAAAAAGGATTTTAAAAACAATATGACACAAGATATACTGATATTAGGTACAAGTTATACGGTTACTATAATACTTCCAAGCGATATCACTGAAAATAAAGAAAAGCAATGCAGAAGATTAACGTGTTTGCTGCGGTTTTTTACGAAAAAATCTTATAAGCCAGAACGCAAATTGTACTGCTATTCTTGGAGTTGTTCAGGTATTTTTACCGTTCGGTGTTCGGCAGGTGATCGAAAAGAAAATTCACGAAAAGGATGTCGATATCACACTCTTTGACGAAGCCATTAAACATGTGGAACAGGTACATTTCTATTATACAGTAAGACTTATGGGTAGGGAACAGTGTCCGATACAAAGAATTCATGTAAAATGCATTGGACATGTTTGTTTGAGTGAAATGCGGTAGGTTACACTGTGATTCATTAGCCAGGTGGCTGTGATAATCGACATTGGTTAGTATATGTAAAAAGAAGTGAACTTTTCTACTTAGTAAAATGATATTTGTAAGAAACGTTGCACTGAGTACTTTGGAATGTTAACACTATTATACACTGACACATACCCTGACTTACTACTGCAGTAGGTATTATTCCTTGCTATCAGTGCTTGTCAATCTAATAATTAAGATTTTGTTATTGATATTATGATCACGAGGTGTTCCTTATCAATTTCAGGTTCTTCGAAACGACCCATACGTGCGTTTCTTACAAAGTCCACAATATTTGAATCTGCTTGCAAAACTTGAAAACTGAATTCACATCATTTCCACTATCTCCTAATTTGACCATCAAATTGTGTTTGTGGTTCCTAAGTATTGTAAATTTTTCAGTAATAATGACAGTGTTAATGTTCTCATCGATTGGTACAACAGTAATCACTTGATATGCGCGTGGAATGAAAGTCGAATTTCTGTAGTTCTTTCGGTATAAATGTAAAAATAACGGGGAGAAAATCTGTCGATTGCATCGTCCTCTCATCTACTTGTTAGGAGTCCCACCACGGTAACACTTTAATGTAGAAAACTGCTTGATGAGCAACAGATTTTAGCGTACAATGAAAGAATTTGCCGTCATAAAGGAGGCGTGTGAGCACACAGCAATGACACGCATAGACTTACGCATACACAAGCATACATGCACATATGCAAATACTCACACATACAGACAAAAACACAATATACACACACGTACATACATACAAACACGCGCACACACATACACACTCAACACACATATGGGATCCTTTTTTGCTCATCGGGATAACTAATTCGACAAGTTAAGAACATGTAAACTGCTACAAGAATTTTTGCCGCCCAGGAGAAATTTAAATTGCTAAGGAAAAGACCTCTCTCTGATACACCTAGCATCCCACGAGGTTGTCGTCAGTCTAGATATTTGAGACATCCATCACAGGACCAATGGGAAGTGCGCTTTTTCAGCATGGAATAGGTCATTGAGGCAAAATATTAGCAGTTCTCAATGTATTGCCTGAGTCAATACCAAGCCAGTCATTTTGACAAATGTTAATTGAGTGATAACGCTTTGAATGGAACAAATACTGGAATCTGTACGGAATGTAAACACAGCCATTTCAGCATCTGGTAAGTATAATAAGAACGTTACTACATCTTATAGAAACAACGGTGATATAATTTCTTTAGAACGACTCTGTTGATCTCTCTATGACCTCTCTATGACCTTGATCTCTCTTCTTATTCACCACTAGTAGGAACGCAACACGCGGCCTCCGATATACCTTGCTCAGATTATTACAAATAGGAAGCGTCACGTCAGTGCACAAGTCCAGCGGAAGCTTATTAAAAAGTTCGACTTCCTATAATAGTCGGCATAATTAGTTGTTATATTAAAATCGAGAGAACCTATCTTGATTAGCTGACGCGAGGTTGGCAAATTAGTCGTAGAAGTTCGGCTGACGTTTCGGCGACCCGCCTTCTTCAGAGCCTGGGCGTATGTAGTATTAGTCTATTTGAATGATTCGGATGGTCTTATTTACATGCTGCCTAAGTCAGGTTAGAAGATCAAACGAAGAAAGGGCGCGAGATCTCGCGTGATGGTGACGCACTCGTCCTTCCGGTTCATTTCGGGATTTGGGCGTTTATCCAAAATGCCTCAAGAGTTTTGCGCGTGGATGTTTTTGATTCCTGCGCTAGGATTGTGACAGTCACATCAAAGCTCTTGTTGTTGTGTTTTTGTGCCCTATGTAAACCTAAAGGTTTGGTTTTGTCTATTTTTAGATTTACTATCTAGATGTTCTTTTATGCGGATGAAAAGTGGTCTACACGTTTCGCCTATAAATTGTTCCCCGCATGTTTTACATGTTAGTAAATAAATTGTGCCCGATCTCATACAATCTCCCTCTTTTCCGTTAGAGCAGATCATACAGTTTTTGGTGTTGCACAATCGATTATAAAGTCTATTGCGGATCAGCTGATGGCGTAGGGTGGGAGGTGGGATTTCGATAACTACCACGGAATTCTCAAGACCTCATCTTTTCAGGCACCTTTTAACCGCGCTACTAATTTCGTTTGATATAAATGGCAGTTTGAAGGGAACTCTATTCAGGTGCGAGGTATTGTTCTTTTGGGACCTAATTCCACTTATTGAATATTCCCGAGTGGCAAATGATTTGTAGCCGTTGGAAATGACAATTTTTCGTGCCAAGTCTATGATTCGTTCCTTTCCTCTTCTCCTGTGCACACACTTTTAGCCGTATGAAACATGTTTTTAATTAGCGATTTTTCATGTGTGAAGGATGAGAGGAAAGGTGATTGACCAAAATGTTTTGTTACTTGGTTTTCGATACCATTTTGTACTATAGCCACTATTCCAAAAGCTTTACTTGGATGGTTAAGAATGGAAGCCAGCTCCCGTTTGGACTTTCTCGCGTAAATTTTATATGCTCTGACTGTCCGTACAAGACTTCAAAACATTTGTCCATTTCCTCTTGTGTGGAACAGACAATGAAACAATCGTCTATATACCGGCAGTAGAGAAATGGGCGGTGAACGAGAACTGGAGCTTCTACCTTATACATAAAAGCGATGGCAAGACTAGGTGTTAAACGTTGACCCATGGCTAACCCCCGGGTTGTGCGAAGTATTTTTCCGACCACCGAAATATTGAACAACTAAGACATTGTTTTATGAGGGTCATTAAATGTTGAATTTGAAGTTATACATATTTACTTTTTGTTCATTTTCAGTTAAAAGTTTGAAAATGGCTTGCATTGCAGAGTCATTTGAACGTTTGTATAGAGTAAGGTAACATCAAATGACTCCATTACGTGCGAGTTGTTTGGTTTCGCGCAACGTAGGTGATCTAGGAACATTTGGGTATTGGGTTGATGGGTTGGTATGAATTTGAGCACCTGAGTAAAATAAGGTTAAGAAACCGCGTTATTCTATCCGTTGGTCCGCCTATACAACTGATGATAGGTCTAACCTTGCATGTTGATGGATCGGTTGACACTAGATCACCAATAGATGTAAGTTTATGTGTTTTATGAGAAGGTATAGGACCGGACAAATAGGATTATTGTTCTTGAGTCGGATATAACTGAAGTTTCCAAACCGCTGCACTTGCCGTGTTGACCCATTCTTTATTCAAATTCTTACATTGGAGTTTATACTCCTTCTCAGAGGATGGGCGATAGAGGGAGACATCCTGAAGATGAATCTCCGTTATTTCGACATCCAGCTGATTTGCAACTACTACAAATTTCCCACCTCGACACTTACGGGTAGACGGATAGATTTTGATTCTACAAGCTTCCTGATTTGGTACAAACCTTATCTTTGTTTGTGTGTCACATTGGAGCTTGGTTTTCTATGCCAAAATTGGTTGAGTATTTGCAGAACTTCGTTTGAGAAAAAAACGAGAAAAATAGGGTCGGGTTCGCCATTTGGTTTTTCTTCCTTGTAAAAAGCTTGTGGGAAGGGAATGGGTGGTAGTGCCCCTGTTTGCTTTTCGTTACCTAACCTTTCTAATCTAACCTTATAGCGCGGTGGATTTTGAAGTTCTTGTAGACTGCATACGATCCTGCGCAGGGTTAATTTAGAAATGGGTTGACTAGGTGCAAAACTTGGACCCAAGACTAATAATGAACGTACATCATCCGGAAGCGTTACGCCACCTAACACAGTGACTCTTGATCTCTCTGCAGCGCCTTGATTTTTCGATTTATCGATGTTAACGCGGTCTTAGGTGGCGTAACGCTTCCGGATGATGCACGTTCATTATTGGAATTGGGTTCAAGTTTTGCACCTAGTCAACCCATTTCTAAATTAACCTTGCACAGGATCGTATGCTGTTTACGAGAACTTCAAAATCAACTGCGCTACAAGGCTAGATTAGAAAGGTTAAATAACGAAAAACAAACAGGGACACTACCACCCATTCCCTTCTCACAAGTTTTTCACAAGGAAGAAGAACCAAATGGCGAACTCGACCCTATTCTTCGCGTTTTCCCAAACGAAGTCCTGCAAATGCGCAACCACTTTCGGCATAGAAAACCAAGCTCCAATCTGACACACAAACAAAGACAAGGTTTGTACCAAATCAGGGAGCTTGTAGGATCAAAATCTATCCGTCTACCCGTAAGTGGTCGAGGTGGGAAATTTGTAGTAGTTGCAAATCAGTTGGATGTCGAAATAACGGAGATTCATCTTCAGGATGTCTCCCTCTATCGCCCATCCTCTGAGAAGGAATATGAACTCCAATGTAGAAAATCTGAACAAAGAATGGGTCAACACGGCAAGTGCAGCGGGTTTGGAAACCTCAGTTATCTCTCGACTCAAGAACAATAATCCTATTTGTCCGGTCTATACCTTCTCATAAAAACACATAAAGTTACATCTATTGGATGATCTAGTGTCAACCGATCCATCACCATGCAAGGTTAGACCTATCATCAGTTGTATAGGCGGACCAACGGATAGAATAACGCGGTTTCTTAACCTTATTTTTACTCAGGTGCTCAAATTCATACCAACCCATCTAACCAATACCCAAATGTTCCTAGATCACCTACGTTGCGCGAAACCAAACAACTCGCACGTAATGGAGTCATTTGATGTTACCTCACTCTATACAAACGTATCAAATGACTCTGCAATGCAAGATGATCAAAAAATAAATATGTATGGCTTCACAATTCAACAACTAATGATCCTCCTAAAACAATGTCTTAGTTGCTCAATCTTTCGGTGGTCGGGAAAGTACTTCACACAACCCGGGGGTTAGCCATGGGTCAACGTTTAACACCTAGTCTTACCATCGCTTTTATGTATAAGGTAGAAGCTCCAGTTCTCGTTCACCGCCCATTGCTCTACTGCCGGTATACAGACGATTGTTTCATTGTCTGTTCCACACAAGAGGAAATGGACAAATGTTTTGAAGTCCTGAACGGACAGTCAGAGCATATAAAATTTACGCGAGAAAGTCCAAACGGGAGCTGGCTTCCATTCTTAAACATCCAAGTAAAGCTTTTGATAGTGGCTACAGTGCAAAATGGTATCGAAAACCAAGTAACAAAAGCATTTTGGTCAGTGACTTTCCTCTCATCCTTCATACATGAAAAAATCGCTAATTAAAAATATGTTTTGAACGGCTAAAAGTGTGTGCACAGGAGAAGAGGAAAGGAACGAATCATTAGACATGGCACGAAAAGTTATCATTTCCAACGGCCACAAAACATTTGCCACTCGGCAATATTCAAAAACTGGAATTAGACCCCAAAGGAACAATACTCGCACCTGAATAGAGTTTCCTTCAAACGCCATTTATGTCAAACGAAATTAGTAGCGCGGTTAAAAGGTGCCTAAAAAGATGCGGTCTTGAGAATTCCGTGGTAGTTATCAAAATCCCACCTCCCACCCTACGCCATCAACTGATCCGCAATAGACTTTATGATCGATTGTGCAACACCAAAAACTGTATGATCTGCCCTAACGGAAAAGAGGGGATTTATGAGATCGGGCACAATTTATTTACTAACATGTAAAACATGCGGGGAAGAATATATAGGCGAAACGTGTGGACCATTTTTCATCCGCATAAAAGAACATCTAGATAGTAAATCTAAAATAGATAAAACCAAACCTTTAGGTTTACATAGGGCACAAAAATACAACAACAAGGACTTTGATGTGACTGTCACAATCCTAGCTCAGGAATCAAAAACATCCACACGCAAAACTCTTGAGGCATTTTGGATAAACGCCAAAAACCCGAAATGAACCGGAAGGACGAATGTGTCACCATCACACGAGATCTCGCTCCCTTTCTTCGTTTTATCTTCTAACCTGACTTAGGCAGCATATAAATAAGACCATCCGAATTATTCAAATAGACTAATACTACATACGCCCAGGCTCTGAAGAAGGCGCGTAGCCGAAACGTCAGCCGAACTTCTACGACCAATTTACCAATCTCGCGTGAGCTAATCAAGATAAGTTTTCTCGATTATCATATAAAAAACCTATTAGTTTGAGCAACGTAATTAAATTAGTCGAAAAAACTCGCCAAAATTTCATTTTTTTCGATAAACTGACAACCTTTTGTTTCATGATTATTGGATAATTACAAATATAGCGAAAAAGAATTGGTCAAAAAAACTCACAGGAAAGCAGGTCATATACGACTCATGTTTTTCCAGTATGTAATAAGTGCGAAGTCAAACACTGTTGTACCTATTAGAGACGTCTGTCTAGACTCTCAAAAGCTTTGTGTTGAAGGGCACTTGGTTCAGTTATAGCAAATTCAATTTGTCTAATACAACGTGCCTCCTTAGGCTCTGAGGAAGCCGCCAAAACGTCGGCCATTGTAGCACTATTATCACTACTGCAACTACTACTATAGTTATCAACCTCTCGTCGATTGAACAAGATAAGTCTCTAAGTTACACTTTGCTGAGTAATTGGCAAGTATTAGTAGTGGTACAGAGCAGCCTGACCAGAAAAGCTACTCTTCTTTTGTTCCACAAAAAATCATTGCCTGTAGATATATCATGTTTGTCATAATTACAGACGTCACAAACTGACGCAGTGCGTCTTATTCACATTTACTATTTGCCAAAAACAGCAGGATAAATCATTTTGAAGAAGTACATCATTCATGGCACAGAAATTCGCGGAATATTACAAGGCTGACGAAAAAGCAGTGCTTCTGATGTATAATACAAGTAAACTCAATTAAATATCTCTTCAAGTACAAGAAAATGAGTGTGCAATAATCGTGTAAAATGAGATAAAAGTGTTAATAAAATATATACAATAGTTATACTTGCCAGATGCTGTACAGTTGGATGATTATTAGTAAAACCAGCTTTCAATCGGCTGCGATTGCTTAGTTGAGTGCAGGGGAGTTCCATTCCTTCACATTCTCTCGATATGTGCTGGATCGACTTTGATTGTTGTCAACGCTTTACGGAGAGCCTTCATCTTGTCGCACATGAACTTCGGCTTAGCCTTGTCGATAAGCTTCTGCACAAACGAAGGCACTTTCACGTTCAAGTCACATTGGAAGTACATGCTGAAGTCGACCGAATCTGAATGATGAATTAAAAAGCTGTAAATATCTTGCGTAATATGATGTGAAGAAATAAATGAAAACATCACAAAGGGTTACAAAAACTGTGATATATTGCCACATTTGGTCACTGGTGCTATTGAAGGACGAACGCTGCTACAGCACCATGACCAAGACTTGCTTGTAAATATTATAGTCATTCTTCGTTGTTAGGTCAAGAAACAGATTAGTAAATTAGTTCTTGTGCTTAAAAGATTGTTGAGAGGCCTTTGGAGGTCGCTACGTCAGAGCTATGCGTACGTTTCAGCGGTGTCGCCCGCTCCATTAGTGGTCCCGTACGCTTCGGCGGTGTCACGTATGGCTCTGACGTAACAACCTCGAAAAGGCTATAAACAATCTCACAGACTATGCTGATGTTTGAAGCGAGGTTCACAAACAGTCGATGAGATGGATTCCCACTTAATCGCTACCAGCCGTAAGTGATAGCATAATATCACGTTCTATCACCAAAATAATGTCTCCTCATCCCCGCTACACAGTAATGGTCAGTGTGGGGCGTAGGCCACTGATGAAGCGGGCGACACTTCCGAATAGCACTTTATAGCTCTCATGTATCAAGCTCGAAA
The DNA here is from genome assembly GCA_019055375.1 of Parelaphostrongylus tenuis. Classification (NCBI taxonomy): domain Eukaryota; kingdom Metazoa; phylum Nematoda; class Chromadorea; order Rhabditida; family Metastrongylidae; genus Parelaphostrongylus; species Parelaphostrongylus tenuis. The sequence goes on along the minus strand of JAHQIW010006769.1, from coordinate 71,942 downwards.
AGGCGGTCAACATTCTCACGAATTATTTTCAATATTCAAAGCGAGGTTTAACGTTAGTCAATGAGATGGATTTCTACATAGTTCTTATGCAATAAACAGAAAAGAATAATCCTCAGACTTCTTTCTATAAGCCAAACGCGAGGCTGTTACAGTGGCCGCTGAAATTGAGCATTACATGAGAATTTTGTATTAACATTACAATGTAATATCAAATTTAAGCTATGGTTGAGCTTGATTTGTGAACTGTGGTACAATAATCTTGCGAAGTACTCACAAAGTTAATTTTTTAGTGTCCCAAAAATTCTTTCTTATCATAATGATGAATGTGTAGGCTCATTTCTATGATTTCTTCAACGTCCTATAAATCAACTATGAGTCGTAAGTGTTAGAGTAAGTCCTTTCACGGTCGTAAGAAAGTTTCTAACAACCGTGAAAAGGTCTGCTCAATGTCCAGGTAAGCTTCTTTGCATTTGTGATTTTACAACAATCTTTCTAGCCCACAACTCTAATTTATTTATTTTTCTAACTCTTTATTTCTTTCCTTCTGAATACTCTTTCCAAGGAATTTTTTCTTCCTAGTAAAAATAATTCCTAAATCATAAATTTGGGAAATAAACCTACTTTCTATAGTGGAACAGATTCGATACCCTCCAAGATGTTGGTATGTTCGCACAACATCACTGGTTGGAGCTGGACCGACTGTCGGTACACTTCTTGCGGCCATTAAAATTTGATTTGTTTCGTACTTTGTGGGGATGATGTCCACCCAAAATAACATTTATTTAAGTTTTCCTCTCTTCTTTAATCATCTGCATGGGATGTTCTAGATACTATCTGGCTTTACTTCAGAAAGATTGATTAGTATTGAGGAGAGTTGAGATTGTATTCATCGCTTTTGCATCAAGTTGACAAGATTAAAAAGACCTTGGAGAATAGTGTTAGAGAAAATAGTGCAGTATAAAAATACCGAATCACGAGCTGATAGAGGGAATCTTTTCTTGGTGACATGATGAACAAGACGATAGCCGTTGTCCAGTTCTTTGATGAGATCACATCTCTAAAACCGCATCGTCGACGAATCTCCAATAATTAATTGGAAAAGAAAATGCACCTGCATGAGATCATCCCACTGCAATCGATACGGTAACCATGGAGTTAACAATGCCTTTACAATGGCAGTGTTGGTATTCTAGAAATGAAGGGAAAAAAATCTACAAATTAGAACGAAATCTTAGGAATTGTCATGCCATTTTGCTGAAGTTTATTCAACATTTACGCCTACGCAGCAGTTATGAAAGTTCTACATGAATAGAAAGTTGATTATGCACTTCAGAAGCAATTCAAAGGAATTTTCAAGAGATTAATATCAAAGAAAATAAATTAGAGAAAAAGAAATATTCGAAGAAATTCTCGATAGGGAAGACTAACCTTCAAAATTGCTCGACATCTGATAATATCAACTGTATACGGTTCAACTCCTTTCCTAGTATGAAGAACTATGCCATCCTCCGTCCACAGATCGTTCCAACCATCTTCACCAACATTGACCAACTTCAGCAAATCGGCCATAGCGTTGTCACCGACAGCAATTATATCAGAGACGGAAGTCATCTTGAACTACTCAAAAAATAAAAGTTCAAGGCGATTTGTTGACTACAGTTACGAGAACGATATCTCATCCATAATTTAGAACGACAAATATTTCCAAAGATGCAAGACATCATAAGCATAAACAGGGAAACAAACGATTATAATTAAAGATTTCTCCTTTCGGTCGCTTCTTTATAGACCCGCTCAAAACGAATTAATCTGATAAGGATATAACATGTTTTGAGCCATTACCTCTAGTGCTATACAGGCGCCTGTTTCGTCCTGTTGGGACTCATCGGTAGAACCCTCCTTCGGTTCAGCCGATCCTCTGAGGCCAAATAATCCTCTATAATGGAATCGACTCCGAGTAATAAATCACCGCAAGTTAGGTGATGGAATTACCTGGCACTGTGGTGACCGGCAGTCGACCTGGTGGCTTCTACAACAAATCATACCTCTCCTTTCGATCGCTTTTTATAGACCCGCCCAAAAAGAAAGAAGTGAGGGAGGGTGCTTCTGATGAGTCCCAATATGACGAAACTGGAGCGTGTATAGCACTAGACCTGACTGCTCAAAACATGTTATATCGTTAATAAAATCAAAGAAAATAAGTAGAAATTAAGCTAGGTGGCAAGGACCAGATAAAGGTAAAATTTTAATACAATGTGTTCTTGTGACAGAACATGTAGAGAAATAGAAGACTGGAAAAAGGGCATATCGGGGAATCTTGCGAGAAAAGGACAATCAGTCTACCGGAGCTAGTGCACTAGTGCGAATGTGCCTTTCTCTGTGATCACATGATATTGTATTTTGGCGGGAGAAAAGTGGATATCCATGTGATCACAAGTCGAATAAATGGAAACTCGCTTTCTTGTGGAAAATGAGTGCTTTCCCTAGAGTGTATCGCTAATGTTCGAATAACTATGAATTTTATGCGGAAAAAAGTCGCAAGTAGTATTCCTTAGCGTCCATGAATTTGATTTGATCTGTTTTACAGGGTTTCATGGATGTTGCGATGCATCTGATCTACGAGAATCATTAAATCTTCGAAGGGAGTATAAGAATTTGCAGTTTAGGATGGTGTAAGAGACTCACCTGATGGGTCGTTACTATGATTGCCTCTGGTGACGAAATAGTGAAATAATTCCAAGTAGTAGAAAATGGATAGACGTCTCAAAACGTACAAACAATAATAAAAATAGTCAAAACTAGTAAGCGCTTAACGGTAATTTTGTGTTTTTTTCAATGTTGCTTTTATATGCTCTAAATTGATTAGTTTTGAGAAAGCGCTTACAAATGTAGTGCTTCGCGGGACCGACTGTCGAATAATTTCGAGATCGGATAATTTTGTATCTTTCACGAGGTTTTAGCAAAATTTTCATTCAAACAGTATAAACATACAATATATAGAGTTCCAATGGCTAGCGTTTCGACGATTTTCACCTTCCTCACAGCTTACTAGTTGGAATGTAACCTACTCATTCGAATACGTTTGTAAACAGAGCAGTTGAAATTTAGTACATCGGCCTTAAGTCGCATAGTAAACAAATGTATATATATATATATAGATCATGTATAAATTTGTATAAATAGATACTTAGATAGTCAGATGGTCCGCCTTCACTAGTTGTGCGGGTACAGCACATATTCCAAATGGTATATTGCTGGTCATGTTTATGATAATTTTGGTTTCCTACAGTAGCCTTGCAAGGGCGTCTTCGGGTCTTCAGATGTCGTCTCCAAGGAATGGATTCCGACGATGGAGCCTTGGCCGAGATTCCTTCTTGTTGATTCGGAGATGATGTCAGGCCGGAATTAAAAGCAAAAGTAGGAAGGAAATAATATATATATATATTTATTATTTATTTATTTATTTATTTATGCATTTATTTATTTATATATATTTCACCGTCTTGTTGTCTACTATTTGATTTTCACCAGCTCTTTTTATAGAAACGGTAACCTCATAGGGTGAGAGACCGGATGTGCCGTTCTTATTCACAGTTCTACTTTTTTTTTCAGCCAAAAGCTTTCATTCTATTGTATGTTATACTGTATCTTTTTTCCTACTATATTTGCATTATATTTTTTCCTTTACATTATACTATCAGATTTGTTTATATCATAACTAAACTACAGGAAGCATATTACGAACAGTAACACAGCTCATCACAAACCGTACTAGATTCACCTAGCCTCGGCTAGCGAAGCCTCTAATTCCTTTGGCATTGGAAATTTATGCCAGATTTGTCTGAGGAGAATTGATAATCTTAAATCCAGGTGGGGACGCTCTAGCTCGACTATCTCATTGCTTCAGGAAAATTGGAGACAAGTAACACTCATCGACATCTATGAAAGAAGACGACAATCCACAGACAGTGTTTGCGAATTTCGGCCTTCAACTTTTGTTTCTCAGTCTCTACATTGCGTTTTTACTACTTCTATCAGGTTCGTAGAGCTCACTAAGCTTTCAGCATCCAAAGGTTTAAAGAGAGCGTTGCTAATATCCTCTATAAGTCATATTCTTCAAACTTTTACGATGCTGCCTGAAACTCAGAGAGCACTGCATTATTATTACAAACTATCGATTTTTTGATTCCTACTTTCTTTTTTTTTTTGGAAAATTTCAAGCGCACAATGCACGGCTGCGCCTCCTATTCTAATTTACTTTCATCTATTGTTGATTCTCATAATGACGGTAGTCGTAATTAAGATGAATGGGTGTTTTTGCGACTATTCGTACGCAGTTCAAGAGGCGACAGATGAGAGAACGAACGTTGATCTAAACGCATATCACGGATACTGATTTTTCAAGACGAATCGTAATGATTGCATGCAGTGAATTGAGGGGTTCCACAGGTGAATGGAGCGAGATTATTATCGCTAGAAGATGAAGTATGTGCCATTCTAAGTGTGTTCCACAATGAATAATTTTTCCCTGTTAATAAACAAACTGACTTTTTTGATCACTGCCCCGAAATAAGAAAGAAATGGTGAATGTACGTAATGTCACTTTTTTAGTCCTTCCGCGACCATTCAGATTGAATTTAATTTCGCTATGGCTCTTTCACTGGTTATTTTTCTATGTTTTATCACACTACATGCAGATATCTAATAGCTCATCGCTCGAATTTTTGAGGCGCCGAAAAAAGAAAAGTTGCTTAGATGCGTAAGGGCAAGAACCCTCTTTTTGAACATACTGATTCGCTTGTTTAAAATTAACGCCAGGCACTATCACATTTGAAGCACTCACATGTCACGGGGTTGAACTTGAGTACACTTCCTCGTCATTGAAAGCCATAAAAATCATTGAAGGAACCTCTATGAACAAAATTATGATACTCAGAACGCCCATCGTGTACAAAGTGTGCATGTATTAGTGTGCAAACTACAACAAAGGGAGGAGTGCAAAATTCGTACTATTGTTACACATTTTTCCGCGTAACTTGACAACTCTCGACTCAAGAATTCATTCTGCAATGTACAACTTGAAAAGACCTCTTTCACTGCAAGTATAGTACAAAGAGCAGTGATAAATAATTTTCTAAGTAAAATGTTATCCGGAAACAAGAATTATAAAAATGAAAGGGAACGGAAGTCACTTTCTTTTCGTCGATTTTGCACACACTGATTCTCAACTGCTGACGTTAAGCGTCGATTACACCTCTCCAAATAAAGCACTCACAGAAAATTAGCTGGTCTACATGAGCATCTTACGATCTAATGCTGGTACAAAATGGAAAAAATGTGATGCTGGCGCAAGTTGGAAAAAATGTAATCTTTAGAACGAAAAGTTTTGTAGCCGTCCGATGACTAGAGTGCCTATCAGAAAGTGGCCTATGTATCGGTGATCTATGTCAGATTAACAAAAACCTCTTGAAGTGACAGGCAGTTAATGCAGTGGTAACGGTAACGTCTGTCAAAAACATGGTGTGGGTTTGATTCTCCTCGAGCTCTTCAAACCTGTCATTTTACAAGATCGGAAAATCAACAGCAGAATAGCCAATTTTCACCTCATCCTTTAGATTCCATAAGGCGGAACTGTATACGGTTAATCCAGGATTCAAAAAAATTTGACTAAGCCAGCATAAAAAGCATCTCTAGAAAAACAATAGCCCTCAAGCAGCAGCCGAGCGTACCCTTGATGGGTTCGTAATCTTTTGTAGATGACGCATGAAAAGATCAGAATGGAATATAAGAAGTATCTGAACACACGCAATAGATGTGAAAATGGGTCATGTGAGACGAAAAAAAAGTGCGCGCGTCTTGTTTCCTCATGTGTACTTCTCCAAGTCGACCTAAATCCTTTCCGTCGACTTTCTATGCGCTTAATTAATTAGACGTTCCGATTTAGATCGGATTATTAGCTATGTTCAGGCCAACTCTTATAACTGCACTGCCAAAAATCCCTAAGTTTTGGAAAACTTTTTATTTGGTTGTAATTTACAATTTGCTATTAGTACGAGCACCATTGACGTGGCTTATGTCGAGATGGATGAGATGGATAGTTAACAAGAGTATAAGGAATACGTTGTGAATAAGAGAAAGAAAATTGTCCATTCAGTAAATTTTGGTACCGCAAAAACGTTTCTCGCTCGAATTCTGCAAAGAATTTGACGAAATTAATTTCCCTATTAACATGACAATACCTATGAAAATCATTTTTTTTTTTTTTTTTGATAACAACAATACAAGTGTGGCGTTTGTGACTAAAAATGTCTGGCGATGCTTTTTCAACATTCTCAAACACTTGTGTCCTAACATTGTAAATGGGAATTGAGACATCCTTAATACACATAGAAAGGATTAGACAAAAAATGAAACGGCAGATAAGATGCAGATGGCACATAGTAATTCACTTTTGATCCGTTGTGATGATGGGAATGTTGTTCTCGTGTAAGAACTGTTTCACGAGTCTTTTTTTGAAACTTGAAATAATGCATTTATCATCGCTGTTTTTATTTAGCATTCAAAATTATCCGCATCTTTTAGTCTGGTAGAGGAAGTAGTATCCAATCAGGATAAAAGGTTTTCGTCTGTGGTTCATAAATATTCTAGAGGTTATGTGAGTACACTATTAATTATGTGCATTCACCAGTGTGTTAACTATATCATTGAGGAGAGTTGACATTTCGCACTCTTATTACACATTTTTTCACTGAAATTGCCAAAGTTCCACTTAAGAACATCTATATTACAATGTGCACTTTAGGAAGGACCTTGTTCGTAGTGAGTACACTACGAATAACACAAAAAAAACCACATCTTATTTATTGAATGAGCCTCTAGCCGAAGAAATTGAAAATAAATTTACTCGATTCAAGTTTCGATACTCCATTGAGCGGTGTTCACCGAAGAGATTCGATTCAATTGACAACGAGACGAAGACCACAACGAGGACGAAAGAGTGTGGATAATCGACTCGAGTCAACGGCTCTGAAGAAGAAGAAGAGCATCGAAACATTAGTCGAGTAAATTTGTCTTAAACAACTCGTACAACAGGCTCAGTTGGCAAAGATGTGATTTGGTAATACATTTTATGCCTTTCATGAGGTCTGTTATGGCACTTATATAGTGCTAGATGTAGGTTTCGGTCTTTCAGTCACATAATTAGCACGGAGTCTAACGTTCCAGCCAATCGCTTCTAGAGTAGGATACCCTCTAAATGTGAAGGAATTGAAGAAGAACATCTCACATCGAGCTCACAAGCTGTTAAGACCACCCAACATGCAGTGCTTTTCAGTCGATTGCTCGTGACTAGTAAAACGTACATTGTAATACCTTTCTTTTCGACTGTTTTTTTTCGGATCTCGCTCGAAGTGATTCAATCTGATGATATATTTTGAGTCTTTTATAACGGTCTGATGAGGCTGAAAGGGCGAAGCTTACGTCTAACACTACATAAGTGCCATAGCAGACCTCATCAAAGGCTTAAAATATGTTATCAGATAATATACTGTTTTGAGCGAGGTTTCTAAAAGAAACAGTTGAAAAGAAAGATATAATTGATTCGCAACGGCAAACTTGAAGAAAAATGGTTTCCAAGTTGCTGGAAAAATTCTTGCTGATGAAATGATAGTCGGAAACAAATAATATAGAGTTTGAAAACTAAGACAGAATAAAAGTCATCTTTTATCTTTCATCCTTGTATACATCATTTCGCAACTGTCGACAGTAAGCGTTATTTGAGTCTCTCCAATTGAAACAATTATAAAAAAACTAGCCAGTTATAATTCACCATTTTACCATCTCATAATGCGAAGATGAAAGGGGTTGTAATCTAGACATTAAGTCCTACGTTAGCAAGATGAGATGCCTACTTTGAATACGATTTAACCCTTTTGAGACGGAGCTTTTCTTGCAGTAGAAAGTTTTTTTCCTTGACTTTTAGCAGACAATCGATAGATTCAATCTGAACGATTTCTACACTTTACTTGGTTTTGAGAGAAAAGCCCCTTAAAGCTTTGTAGCACCGAAAATGAAATCCTGTTTGAAGCTTAGCGTATTTTGTTCTTTTGCTGTGGAAGGAATTCACAAATAAATTACGAAGCTGCGCGCAGCGATTTCACTGCAACACCAAAGATGAAAGATTATCGTTATTTGCTGGGAAATTGATTTCCCCGTTCCAAGTTATGCGTATTATGAAAGAGGACTTTGTTCTAGCGTCTTGTAGAAAGAAGCTTCTCAATCTTATGTTAAATAAGCCAATACTATACAATCTTGTATCAAATAAGTAAAATAAATGATGTATTTAATAGATAAAATATATTGAATTATATATTACACCAGCCAAGAGCAATCGAGTGTACAACACTCTGTGTTCGGTGATAATTTCACTGGACAAAGAGTGTAAAGTGTAAGTTCGTCGTCGCTAACTCTTAGTTTGAGGGCTGGAGCACCCACAGAGATAACCAGAAGACGAGAAAGGGTAAACGCCCGACTGACGAGGCTGCAAAGTCGAAACACGTGTATTGGGCTCTATAAGTCAACCCTTTCTCAGCAGACCACATGACATACGTGACTCAAAAATGATTCTTTGGCATATTGAAATTTGAGCTGTGGTTCTAAGAGAACACTCGATACGAATGATAAAATATATTGAATAAATTAAAATGAATAATCTTGTGCAGTACCAAAACTCCCTATGTTTTAACTGTCTTTTTGGAGGGTTATGATGTCTCAAATTAACCTAAAAAGTAGAGTGGTGAGCGGAAATTCGACCCCAAACGGAAATTGAGCCCGCGTTTCACCCATACTGGGACGCATGCTTTCTCTACACCACGGAAGCCACCGCTTATTCGCCACTCATCTCCAGTATCTCACTGTCACATCGCTTTCTAAAGCCAATTGAATTGGCAGTTATTGTGCATATGTATATTCCAAGATTCATAACATAACAGAATCATAACAATCATTTGAAACATCATAACATTGCGAAAAGGGTAATCAAAACATAAGGAATCTTGAACATAAGGAACAATATTATATATGCAGAATGGCTATCAGCTCACCTGTGTTTGGAAAATGTTATGTACTCACCCAATCAAACTTGTTAGCAATTGGTGGCTTATAGCTATTATATTGAGTGCTGAGTATGGTGTGGCCTCAGAGATTTAGTGGTAGCACGAGCTTTCGATATGGGTGAAACGTGGGTTCAATAGACGCGCCATGAAATCCAAGCATGAGCTAAGTACTTCATATATAAAACATAGTTTTTTCGCTCTTACAGCACTTCAAATGGACCTTCCAAAACGTCGATATGATTCCAAATTGTCAAATTTATCCTATCAAATGACTACTGAATTGTTATCAAAATCTGGTGAAAAGCTGAGCACCCACTCTGTCCAGGCAAGAAACTCGGGCCGAGTGTGAGAGTAATATTTTTCTTCTTGCCGCTGCTACAGCGCAGTAAAAGGTCTTTTTTAAAACCCAGCTCACTATGAGAATCGCCGTTTTTCGAGGTATCGAATGAATTTTAGAGCTCTAGTGAAATGACTGTGACGATGCATTTTGAGCCCTTCATGAGGTCTGTTATGGGTATTTGTGCGGTGCAAAACACGTGTTTCGGCCTTCCGGCCTCGTCAGACACGGTGCCTTTTCGTTCAGTCAGTTCGTCGGGGATCAACACTTACATAGTGGAATCGACGATGAACCTTTTTATTTGATGTACGGTGAAACATTCACCGTGAAATGACTTTGTTCGGCGAGAAAGCCAAGCAAGCAGGATTACTGCCACAATATGCCCCCTGGGATGTATGACATATTTCATTCTTCGTTGCTACAGCGCACCAAAAAGGTTTTTTCAGGAATCGAGTCTATTCATCAATTCAAAATTTTTCATCTATCGAGCGATTACTAAAAATCTGGCGGAAAACGTGTGTCCGCCGAGAGAATCACGAAAAGACCAGTGCACCATTTTCCGCACACTCGCTCCAAAAAGAATTGAACTCGGAAGTTGCTTATGTTACTTGAATAAAATCCAAATGATGCACCTCATTAGAGGATAGTACAAAATTCTGAACTAGTCTACTTTTAGCATATATACACCGTTTCCGCTTACTGAGCTTTTCTATCGGACCTGCCTCTTTCCCATAACCATGCAAATAAAGCTTTTGATACGAAAGAATTGGATAAGACGAGGTCAGCATAAAAAACTGAAATTGATGAGCCTCTCGCCTAAGCATTGACCAATTTTTGAGGAATGTATTACAATTTCTTTGAGTATCGCTAAAGGTGACTGAATGCGTATATGATTTTACGTAACGGTTGTTAATGGTCGACACATGCATCAGTTGCTGTTCATATGCTCATGTTTTGTATTATTTTCCCAAAAACAGAGTTATAGAGTTCTTGGTGAACTCGGGGCGCAGTATCGTACCAAAGAGCACTTGTGTAATGCAAGAGTACATCTCATCACTGCGCTTAACTCTCAGATTTCAGGAAGCCTGCTAAACCACCCCACCCTTTTATAGTGCCAAATTTAACAAGGTTGTTGTGAATATGCTTCTGCACCGCATGGATATGGATTGGAAGCTTGCTCTACGGACCCAGTGATGGACACTGAGAGAAGTTCAGGCACGTTATAAATAGAATTAGGTCTTAAAAGTTTTGGCTCCAGAGTAATAATCACTAATTTTTCCCAACCAGAAGTAATTGAACTTGCTTAGCAACACTATGCAAAGTGTGCACCATCATCGTGAACATATTTCTGCCATCTTTCAGGCAACAAATCAATACCGCTCAATGGAGAATTTCCTGAGCTTACTTTTGGTGCCAAATTTGTTCATACTTACAGCATCATAGCCACAAATAAAACGATGTTTCTAATTCAAATATTTCTCGCTGAACAAAACCTTCTTCCTTTCTTTTCCTTTCTTTCTTTTTCTTTTTTTCTTCTTTTTCATCTTTTAGACTACTAAGGACCATTCTATAGCTTAGATCTCGACAATTCCAATGATGCAGTTCGCTTCTAAAAAAGGACTTTTTAGTAGGTTGTAACAGCCAAAAAAAGTGAGTTTTGCAAATTTGGATCATCTTCGTTACCCGCAACTTTCTTCGATCCCTTGAGAGAATGCGCCTTTTGATATCACCGAACCAATTCACATTGGATTTGCTGTCAACCGGATAGATGATCCACGTCAAACTCTACTGTAAGCAGCTAGACCACTACAATCGGGCCCTGTCACGTGGATTTTGCTGCAATCTCATCCTGCTTCAAGACAACGCAAGGTTGCATGTGTCAAATTGACAAAGTGGAATTTGACCAAATTGGACTGGATGCTGTTGGATCATCCGCCGTACAGTCTTGACTTGTCGTCACCTGACTATCACCTCTCCCACCAGCTGGAACACTTCTTGAGCAAGTCCCGAGACATCAGGCATTTGCGTCGAGGATTGACAATTTTTTTATAATCCGAGGATCACGAGTTTCTTAAGCGTGGTATTGATTTATTTCGTGAGAGGTGGCAGAAATTTGTTCAGGCTGATGACGCATACTTTGAGTAATGATGTTAGGCTATTTTAATCACTTCTGGCTGACCAATTCAGCGCTTATTGTTCTAGTGCCGAAACTTGTTAGAAGACCAATTAAGATGAACAAAATAACCTGTTCAATGGCCGCTGATTTTGGTTTTGATAAAGTGTTCCTTGGAATATCAAGTTTGTAAAAAACTGGGCAAGACCAATTTTTTAATGAATTTGAGGTTAGCTGCGAAAATTCGCTCTCTTAACAGCCATCAACCCAAATGAGGTATTTATTACTCGAATGCTATCTACCAACACTTGCTTTGATAGACTTAGCACCTTTGAACTACCACGAAAAGAAAGATCGAGGTGTTCAATATCGTGTCGAAAACTTTGTTGAATGAGTAATGAAACGACGAATATAATGATTTACTATTATGATTTACTATTCGTTTTCTGAGCCGCTGTTGTGATAGACAATTTTTCCAGTGTGATAACGTTATACGTAGGATATGCAATGTGTTCTTCATTGCTCAATATGATCAAACAATAGGCGGTGGCAAGCAACCGGCGCCAAGTAAAGTAAGCTTCCTTGTACAATTAATGAAACAAAAATCATAAACGTGCATCAGTGACGACTGATTTTTTTTAAGCGATAGTAGCCAAAAGCCAGGTTCCTCACAAATTACAACTTCATCTGATTCTGTTTGCAAAAACGAATACATAATATTGAAAATCATGAGAGCTCAAAGAGACTAATCCGCGAAACGGCATGAATTTAGCATTTAGGCAAATTTCTTCTAGACAATGACAACTCCTCTTAGGATGAGAATTGAATTTTCACAATTTTATCCCAATCGTCAAATCGTTTTGTAGAGGTGATGCAGAGAACAACAACAAACTTTTTGAAGCGTCTCAAGCATAAAATCAAGAAAAAAGGAAAGCCGTGTGCTTTCCCTTCTATTGTTAGCAAGCTAATTAGAATAGTGTGATTTACCTGTACGAAGTAGTCGTTAAAAACATAACGTTTGATATCCGCTATGGATGAATTTTTCGGTTTAAAATCTTCTGATTCCTTCTTTTATTCCAGCTTCTTTGTTTTCTATCGTTTGTGTTTTGCCACTTGATAAGCATACAACATGTTTTGAGCCGTCAAAGTGTAGTGCTAAACAAGCGCCTGTTTCGTCCTATTGGGACTCATCGGTAGCACCCTCTCTCGGTTCAGGCGATCCCATGAGGCTAATTAATTCTCTATAAAGAAATAGACGTCAACTAATAAGTCACCAAGTCACATGATGGCATTTTGGTGAGCAGCAGTTGAGCATGTGGCTTTTAAAATGAATAATAAGAAGATAATCTTGTTGAGATAAGCCCATTGATGCGATCGCTCTTTACAAGCGCTGTTGGCATTCATTCTCATTTTACCTTTCAACTGTGAGGGTGGTGTGCTTTCAAAACGATCTGCGTAATATCTCTCACGGAAATGAATTGTTTTCGATTGCAAAAGCCTTTCGTTGGCAGCAACATGAGACAAACAACTTCTCAGTCTCTCTCCATACGTCATCCGCCCTTATCTCACAGGTCATCTATGTTTTGTTTTTAATGAGTGTTCGACTGGGACTCGAACATAAGGCAAATGTGAACTGTATCTGGGGCTAAATATCTATGCAGGTTAAGTGATTTAGACAAAGCCTCATCTATGAAAACTACACACTGATATCAAAAAGTTGTAGAATGAAAGCCTTCGCGCAAGGAAATAAATCGCTGCAAAAAGTGAAACATCTGCAGAAGCGTTACCTTTTCTAAATGCTGCAAAATTTGATTGCCGCAATCATAACTATACATGCAGTCTGGAGAAAAGTTCTGATAAATTTTTCATACATTTCGGCAGTGAAATACACAGCATAAACAAGTGATTTCATTCATTTGAAGGACTGAATATATTTATCAGATCAACAGTCATGAAAATGAATAAAAAAGTTTATAACAATTTTTCAGAATTGCCTCCTTTGACCTCTACACATTTACGAAGTCGTCTGTGCAAATTTCCAGTGATGCTCGCACACGTTTCTACCGTATTTTCGTCACAAGCGTATGTCAATGCCTTTTCAAGAGCGTTTACGGCTAGTGCAGCGAGGGTGCCAAGATTTCTTCCTCCAGTATGGACCACATGGAGTAATCCATTGAGTTGAGATCCGGTGAGTTTAACGGCTAAATGTCCTTGCTCTAAAAGCCGGGAAACAGTTTTTTGACAGATGGCTATCGTTGGGCAGGCCAAATGCGCAGGAGCCCAGTCCTGCTGGAGCGTAAATCCGTCGGCACCAAAATGTTGAGTACTCGAAAGTTCCAGTAAGCTTAGTGCAACTGACTGCTCATAGCTGGCAACGTTGATTTTAACGTTCCGTTGAGGAAGATCAACAGCGTCTTTCCGGTGGCGCGAATGCCGGCCCGAAACATCACAGAGATCGAGAAATGACGCGGCCCATGGTTTTTGCTACTGCAGACTTCTGCTCACCCTTATTGAAAATTGACCTCGATTATGGCGATTGTAGAGGGGTATGACCGGAATTTCTTCTCATTCGTGAAAAACACCTTCGACAAACGCGTACCATCGATCAAAAAAAAAATTAATCGGTGAGCCTTTGAAAGCCGTTCTTCTTTTACCTTTTTATCCGAAAGGTGAGCACTGATAAACTTGTAACTGGCAGCTTCCGCTATTTTCGATATCTCGGGCGCTTCATTCGTTGATGCTGCGCTTTCCGAGCCATTTTGCGCGTCGAATGCTTCGAATCGTTGAAATTGGCAACGGATCTTTTGAATGCTTTCCGGATTAGGCGAGGTGGTTCGATAACTTTTTCGAGCACTGTCCTTAATTCCTCTAGTCTGTTTGAAGCGTTTCGCGGCTCTGTAGACACTTTATGGTTCGAGACCAGTCGATTTCAACAATGTCGGTCATTTTTGTTCCCGTTTTGTGCAACTTAACTACTGCGATACGTTGATTTTTACGATTCATATCATGAGCACATTTGAAGATGGACAAATAAATGAAACAGGTTATAGGCCAAAATTGAACAAAGCACTTAATAAAATTATCAGTGTCGGTTAAAATTTGTTATGCCAGCAGAAATATCACTACTATACCGTTCGTTGTTTCTCAAGACCACGTTCAAATCTCAAAACTCCTGATAATAATTTTTGAGCCATCCATGAAGTCTGTTGTGGACAGCATTCGTTCATTCGAATTCCGGTGCTTTTGTTGATTCAAGTGATGACTATTTAAAGATATCAAATCACTAATAATGTAATCAGTATCAAAACCAATGATATGCAGCCATTTGCTGGGCAGGAAGTGGATCTCCTCTTTCCACGGAGAATAAGGCTGATGATCGAAAAAGTCCGTGAGGTCACTTTCGATCATGTTGTAGTCTCTGAACCTTTTCCCTCGTTGATGTTGCTCTAAGTCACGGAAGATATCTCGGTGATATGGAGCCGTATCAAAGCAATACGGTAAATGTGACACTTTGTTTCAGCCCACTCAAAAATGTGGCTAGTCGACATTGCATTGGAGGTCAAGCATTATTCTGGAGAAAGGTGACGCTGAGTCGTTTCGGGCTTCCTTCGCACTACTGCTGCCGAAATGTTCTCCGCAGACATCGGTAATTATGCGTTTTACACTCTGTCAAGCGAAATTTTCACCTAACACAGAGAAACGTACGTCGTCGACAACTCTCTATAAGGAGTGTAACGCTCCCGAGAGAACTGACTATAAAAAGATCGACAGACGACGGGTTCTGCCCGGCTGATGAGTCTGTAAGGACGAAACACGTGTCCCGGGCTGTACAAGAGCCCTTACCAGACCACATGACATGTTGACTCAAATAATAATGAAAGGATTTATTGAAATTTGAGCGTGGTCTTAATAAAGCACTCGAAGGAAATGTATAATGTTTAAAGCCTTACCCGAGGTTGGTACGCCAGGGCTATACACGCGTTTTCGGAGGTCTCGCCCTCTCGTCATTAGCCCACGCCCCACATTAAGCCCTAATCTACCAGCCGAGATCCATCGACTGAGAAGTGGTGACGGCACAGTGCACAATAACTCAATAACACTGTGCCGTCATCACATACGCCTCCCTCATTGCTGTAATGAAGAGTCTAATGTGGGACTTGAGCTACTGACGAGGGGGGCGAGACCTCCGAAACACGAGTGTATAGCCCTGGCGCACCAACTTCGGGTAAAATCTTCTTATTGTCAAAAAATTTCAAACGCATGCCCTGTCAATCTTAGAGAACCGAAAATATTATATTCCGATCATAGATGTGGGCTGTGGTTGAGCTGACGGATTATTGCCGAGGTACAGCCAGTAGGCTTTGAGATTCCTGAATGCTGCCTATGCTGCGGGAAAGAAGATCGGATTACGTATTAATAGATTGAAGACCCAATTCATGAAGACCAATGCTACAATGATCAAATTGAGATGGATGGTTCTCTGATTGCAGAGACCACCACGTATGTGCACCTTGGGCGTTCACTGAACATGGAAAACAGCATGAAGGAAGAACTAGATAGAAAGAGGAAAGTACCATGGAGAGCATTCGCCTCTAAAAAGCCACCGACGAGTTAACGGACCTAACACTCCGTGCTCACCTTTTTGATTCAACGGTCCTCCCGACGCTCTGCTATGCAGCTGAGACGTAGGCTGATACTCGACCACGTAAAGACTGATATTAACAACTCACAGAGCGCTTGAACGATGTCTTCTCAAATCTAGTCGGCGCACACAACATCTGGTCAGCTTGCGTAGTTTAGATCTTCGGAGTCTATCCCATCTTCTTGACACAGAGGTCTATACATCTACAGCGAAACACGGATGGACCGGTCATATACTAAGAAAACAGACGACAGATTGACGAAAAGAACTGTATAGTGGATTCCACGACACTGTACACGTCCTCAAAGACGACCACCTGCACGTTAGTCGAACGTCTTCGTTAGAAGAATTAAGGAGCTCTACTCACAGTTGGCGATACTTTTCAGATCACGGTATGACACTAGCAGCAGCCGCCATGCTCAAACTAGACCATCGCCATGGACGAGTGTCGCGCAGCAAAGAGACGAATGAAATATGTGCTCCAAGTATCCAAGCACTATGACTTGAAATATGTCAGTATTATAAGCACGTAGCGGCTGTAGCAGAACGGCCATAATTACCTTGTTATGCGTAAATGGTCGCTTGTTCAACGACATTACGGGTCAAGCAGGTTTTCGTTCTCTTGCATCAGCATGTAGGTGTTTTCACAATGCGCGTGATGATAGTCCTCCAGAATGGTTCGATAAAGGCGAATCATTGATAAAGACTTGTAAAATAAAACTGCTGAAATATACAGATGGTCAAAACTTCCAATTACAGTTCTCTCAAATACCACTAGATCTCTTTATTGTTGGATTATGATTTTTTTACCATTTAGCCGAGACTTTTTGAAAAACTCTTGTCGTGTACAATTTCACAATCATCCCTTCTTGTATATTTCTAGACCTGCCGCATTCCTATGATAACTACGCTCTTCAGGTCCTCTCAAATTTTTATTTATCATAAATTTTAACAGTAAACATGTGATAAGAAAATATTAAACTACTAGTAATTTCAGTTTCTTCTCATAAAAAGTGGCAATGATTTTGATTCTTCATTTCATTTCAGAATCCAGTATGTCTGCTTATTGCTCAAATGGACATTTGGTAGGTTTATTGATCGTCTTCGTGGTTTTGTACCACAGAGTTTTCATTGAGATAAAATCATGAGAATTTTCCCTTGTCAATTTCAAATAAAATCTTCCAAAGATATTGAGCGAAACCTTGTAAATGAAACTTTTACGGGCGGTTTTATCCAATTATCACCTCATGAATGCTATTTCAATGCCTGGAATTCGTAACTCAAGGCACTTTTGACGTGCGATGAAAAGCAAGTAATAATTGTACTTCGCAAGCGCCACATGACTGAGCAGTTGGGAAAAAGTTCTTCCTAATTTTCTCGTCATGCGATACAGTGTAAAATCACTTTATTGACATTTTTCAGGCACGTAAACTGAAAACACCAATGAAACAATTATCATATCGCTTTATCCGTCCCCAAATTGTCGGCTTATACTACATTCTCACCTCATTTGAACTTTTCTTTCCATGTAGCAATTGTATTGCAAATGAAAAGATTTAGAAGTCTGTGTAAGATATTGAAAATTATTGGATACTGTGAGCTTCATAACGATAATCCTTAGTGAAAAACATTATTTACTTGAAACACGGTCTCTTGCAGTTCCGTTTCTTTCTAGGTGATTCTCATATCATGAATCAGTGATAAGATAAAAAATTTGAAGAGTAAACTATTAGCGTTGATTCTAAGCAATGCACAATGCATTTCACTTCAACAAGGTACAGATGCAAAGGAATAATTTGTTCATTCAATGGACCGTACTCGCTTTCTGATCAGTCACGTCGGTTTTTCTACCCCAAACAAGTGCGTAAATAATTTAAATGCAGCAAAGACCTAGAAGGCTCAGTGAGCTTAGCGTGCATAAGCGAACCACAAACCGATCCCTTCAAAGTAAATATTGCACACTACGCTCCAATGCGCTATCCAGACTTCAATCAAATGGCTACACAATGGCTTAAGGTGCTCACAAACTTTTTGATAGCCTAGGTCACACAATTCCAGGGATTTAAGTCGCATGTATAAATGGCAACGTTGAGGGCAACTGACAGTATGCAAAGTACCTTAGTCTAAGAAATTGGAAACATTAGAAAATGAGCTCTAAATGTGGACCGCTTGCGAGATCAGGAAATTTTTTTCTGAAATTCAGCTTACATCCACTTATTGAATCAGTAACAGAAAAAAATTTTATTGAAACTAGCATTAGTGTAAGTCATTTGAGCATAAACGAAACCAATTATAAATCAAGCTGTGCCATCACCGTTGTCCATTACAAGTCATCGTCGCAGTTGCTAAGATTTTATGAAAATCATTGAAATATTATTCGAAAAAAATGATAATTTAGAACGTTTCATCGTTTCTATCCAAATCTTTTCATCTCTTTAGTTCTACTCGGACCATATAATTTTTTGCTTTACTGGAAAAAAGGCACTAAATAATTTTCACATGTAGTTGTCATTTTTTCGCCACTCACTGAAATATTTCTATAGCGGCGTTTTAGCTAATCACTTCACGGAATTCCAATGATTAAGCTCAAACGACGTTTTTAAACAATTCATTCAGCCAACGTTTCAGCGCGTTTAGTGTTCTATTTCTTCGGTGAATCGCTGCTCGAATGAAGAACCTCGTTCGGCAATATCTGTGGTTTCTTCCTGCTTTACTCACCACCTAACTGAATGATGTCTCCCAGTATGCTCCCATGTCGGCTTCGATCTGTTCGAAGCATTGTTCACTGAAAGAATTTCTCAATAGCACTGGTGAAATGTCTATACCATTGGCAAGACAATTGGACAACGTTTATTCAACCCACATTCGTTTTACTCACCTAGCTAGGGGGACTTCAATACAGTATCCAACGGTTTGAGCCGATATCGTCTGCAATTCTGGGCTTTCTCTTGAAAACTCCTATTTTTTCGTTTGATCTTCATTGGTTTTCTACGCTATCTTATTTAGCATTACACAACGTTATATAATTCAAATGCCTACTCATTCTAAGAGTTAAGTTGCAATGTAGCTCAATGATTAGTGATACAGTGTGTCGCGAGTCAAGGTATAATCAGGGCCACCGCTTCGATTCTCTACTTCAACACTCGCAAGCAATCAATTAGGAACGCTTTAGCTCGGCTGCCTCTGAAATTGCAAAGAAAATCGTTACCGATCAGCATTCTGCCAATCATGCAGGGAATGAAATCTTCAAGCAGTAGCCAAAGCAACACGTGAAATATTCGAAGACCTTCGTGGAGGATAAATGCCAGGAAACAAATCGAGCGGAGGAAGTGCTGTAGTTCGCACAGAAACTCCTGATGACGGGTTAATAGAGCTTTAAATCTCATAGTTACCATCTCGTTCAAAATACTGCATATTGAAATTCCGGCATCAAAAGCAAAGTTATAATGCTTTGAGCAAAGGATCGTTATCATCATAGATATTTTATATCATCAATAACAGTACCATTAATCATATGTTAACAAATCTGTACTGTATCCATTGCTATTCTTAATTCTGAACTGAAATTCAATAGGATAGAATTGTTGTTGGTTTCCATCTTATGAGCATTAGCTTACGCTTTGAGGAACTCAGAATTATTTTTCAAAGTTTGAATGACTATTGCTATGTTATAAAAGCTTTTATGAAATATTCAGCAAGTGATGTTTGTCCCGTGGGGATCTTTCGAATAACAATAAACCCACATTTATTTCATTCATTCAAAGTCCGAAGTTGTTGAGTCTCAAAAAGTGTTAGTTTGGTGATTATGAAATGGCAAAGTTCATCTGTGATGAAGAATAGAATTACTGCTTGTGTGAAAACATTTTAGAATAGTTAAAACTAACTACCTTTATGTAGAATTTCTGGAGCTGCTCCTGTGACATCGCTTACATTTGGAGATCGGCTTACATTTGGAGATCGTATAACATTTATGAATTAAATAAGTGCTGTAGAAGAAGATGTTTGCATTTGTCTGAAATAATCTTTCAGCGATATACGTAAGAGAATTGAGTGGTGAGTAAAAACAACTCAGCTGGGTTTATAAAGCAGAATCGCATACACGACCAAATCTGTTAAAGGGTGGTGGTTGACAGCTATCATGGAGATAATGAAGAATGAGTGGTGGCGCGAATGTACGATGAAACGCGTGTTCGATTCCCGTCTGAGGCCGCGTTTTTTCTCACCACTTAAATCTCTTATGTATCTATGTAACATCATAACATTACGAAAAAAAGCAGTAAAAATATTAGAATTTCGGAGTACTTTTGGTCGATAGTTAGGAAAATTCAACAATTCAGGCGAAAGATCAAAATCTATTATAAAAATGGCATCGAACATTCACAGTGCTATAACGGTACTTCCTAATCAACTTTAAGCAACTGACAGGGAGAACAGTGAAACTTTTGCATATAAACAGCTATTTCTTTTCAAAGATTGTGCTCTTGTTACCAATTATCAAAACAAACGTGATCTGATCTTGAATATCTAGGTGAAAAGAATCCATAGACACAACTATAACAAAATGGATAAATGCTTTTGTAATAATAGTTCCATTCTGTAATGAAACTGTAGAGGGGTCTTTCATAAGTTCGCTAATTTTTCTGCGTTTCCTACTATGAAGACGAATAGAGTATGAAGCAAGAAGTAATGCTGTGAAGAAACCACTACAATGTCACTATCAAATAGATAAGAAATTATCTAATGCTGAGTTCTACAACTCATTTTTGGATCGCGGTTTTTGTTTTGTCATGATTATAGATTGCTTATTCCTAGGTTAGGTCGGCGATTAAGATTAATAG
This sequence comes from Parelaphostrongylus tenuis, assembly GCA_019055375.1. NCBI lineage: Eukaryota > Metazoa > Nematoda > Chromadorea > Rhabditida > Metastrongylidae > Parelaphostrongylus > Parelaphostrongylus tenuis. The sequence goes on along the minus strand of JAHQIW010006769.1, from coordinate 50,899 downwards.
AAATGAACTGGCTGGGTTTAGCTGCTGCTTAGTAACTCGTTTGAACTCACCTTGGATATCTTGTTGTGAGCTTATTAGTTTGTTGACTCGAAATTTAGAGAAGGGAAGCAGCCCGGAAATCATTAATACAGAGGCACTTAACACCCCGGATGTCCATTACCTTATGAAGTAGCCGTACAATTCTATGTTGATCCTCCATTTTTACACATGTCGTTGCGATAGCAACTACATTTCCCACTTTTCAGAAGTGTTACTTATGGTATTCCTTATACAAACTGTGCTTTGAAGGACGATTTTTTCTCTTAGTTCACTAATTAATAGTGAAATCCTCATAAATTATCACGGAAACAGTGTTTTTTTGCATATCATCGAAGTGAAAAGGATTAAAAACCTTCCAGTTCTTCTGTGACGAAAGCAAGTAGGTCTAGTAACTCTCAGAAGTGCCTAAGAAAGTTCAACATTGCATGTATCAATTACAGTGTCTGCTATATTATAAAAACCGACTCTAATTGAACTCCGGCAGGAATCAGTGCCTTACATGACTAAACTGACAGGCAAATGGAATGAGATTTTTTTTTTGGTCAGCGTTTCGGCTTCTTGGTCTTCTTCGGAACTAGATTGGTTCAAGCCAATTATTCACAGTTGGTCGTCCGGGTGATATGGTGGTTCGTTGTCTGTCGGTCTGGATCCATGGAACGAGTACCACTCGAATGAAAAAACTCATTTGAAGGTGTTCCTTAATACAGCGCTAATGTTGATCGACAACCGCCATCAAACATACCTACTTTTTTGTTAAGCAATAAAAAGCTCAGTCGGTAGATTATTTCCTGATACATAGCGTTGCAGTATCTGATTTCAATAGTCATTAAATCTTGTTGAGACCGGTTCAGACTCTGAGGAAAGCGAAGTCAAGACGTCCGACTTTATAACACTGTGTTGAATGAAATTCTGCATCGAATTGTGTTCACTAAATCCTATTACAACCTCTTTTCTGCTCATCAGAATAAACGCTAAAAAAACGATAATCAAATCTGCCGAGGTTTAATGAAAGTCGGTATTCAAGATATTGCAGGGGCATGTGCCCGAAAGTAATCTGACGATGCTACACCATGTATAATCAACTAAAAACACATCATATGGGATGGAGGCCAGGCCGTTGAACAACACCATCTTGGGTCAAGATGCACCTCCAAGTGGAATTCTTCGTTTGAGCGGTGACTACCCCATTTGCATCAATTCGATGCGGCTGCGAATAACCTTATCGCTACAACTATCAGCTATGGACCATCAAGTCCGATCAATACGACTCTGATGAAGCCGACGCGCCGAAACATCAGTCGAAGCTCTACTACGCCAACAGAGGAACATAAATAACTAGCTATCGTGATATATTTTTTCAAAAGGTTAGTATGAAACTTTTGATCGGTAATTATACATTACGCTGTCATCAATGAGAATGTGCCAAATAGTATATTCTGTCCCTTCTTGTACGACATGTGTTGTGGAGTGCCTTAAAAAACTCAAGGTTTTTGGTTCAGCACTGCCACTAAGACCCACCAAGTCCTTCCATAATATGCGAAGTTGGTTCAAGCTTGACGGAAAGCTTGGAAAACCATGATTTGATTCGATAAAATTCGCAAGTGATTAAATAATTTGAACGCGCATTCAAACAGTTCTCTATTGGTCGGCGAAATCAGCTGCATAGTATAGTGCATTCCCTATCAAGATTAGAACAAAACTGAGCGCTTATTCAATCTCTTCATTATATTCAATGATTCAGATCGTTTTCGAAGTGGTCAATGGCGGTCATGGTTAAAGATGCAGGCTATCAGGAAGCAAGACTCCGTTTCCCAAACTCTAATAATCACATGGGAGCCTCTTTGTTCCGCTAACTTCAAGATTGAAAACAATTCTGACTGGACCAGTACTATGAGGCATTCGGTAGAGAAGCGGAAATTTTGAGTAGCATTTGATGCAAAACGAGAAATGCTCGAAAACCTTCGTGAAGTGTGAATGCGAGAAAATTATTGTTATGCCAGAGTTGTTAAGATTTGGAGTGGAAAAAATGTGATGAGAGATCATGTAAAATCAAAATAAAAGAACTAAATTGTATCTTTGTTTTTTAAAGCCAAACACGAAGCTTTCATTACACATTTTATTCTGACACCTAACGTTTGAGTGGTTTAACCTCTTTCAGAGCCCGCATAGACCAGATTTGCCCACAATCCTTTCACGCAAACACTCCAACAAAATAATCATCAACTTGAATTTCAATAGTATCCAATACAAAACAATTTTTTTACATACTCACCGCCTTTCATGAATTCTTCATTGAGTGTTCAGTAGGCCGTGCAGACATCGTATGGACTTGAATGCATCTCCTACAGCAAATATCAGTCTTAGAGTAAGCTGTGTCATATCACGTGTAAATTGTTACCGTTGCTTATCTATCCAAAAAAATTCAACCTCAAGATAGAGCATAAGCTTCAGATCACCATCCATGCACTGCAATAATAATAATACAGATTCATAGATATTTACAGCAGTTAGAGATGAGTTCCGTAATTATGTTAATACAATTGGACCTATTGTTCTTTCGCAAGAATGTTTACTTGGTTTATGATTGAGTTCATGATGTTCGCCATATTATCAATGTTTTTGTAGTAAACAACAATATATCTACTGTATAGTAACAGTCGATTTCTCCTTCCGATGGATGTAATCGACAAATGAGCTCGGCATGAATTATGAAGTGGTTTGACGCCATGCATTTGAGCACGCACCTGCTTCCTCACTAAATGGCAACTACCCCATCACATTGAATCAGTGGCTAGCATCTAATAGGCCGTATTGCCTATTTCTTTTTTTACTATGTAGATTGTTTCTGCCTATTATGACGAGGATAATTTTCAATCAACTGCAAATAATTGATACATAGAGTGTATTAAAAAATGGACTTCTCACGTCAATGTCACTTATTTGTCACCTTTTTCTTGAACAACTTTTCCACTTTACCCTCTCTTATAGTTTAGCCTATTTCTATTATTTCTAGCTATGTTGTTGCTTACATATTTATTGTTATAGGAATGGTGCAAACCAAAGAAGAGAGCGAAGTCAAGAATTTCCTCTATGTATTGAAAAGACAACGAGGGTTCGTTGGCGTCCATGGCTTGGAGAAGCGCACTAATCAAGTGTTAGAAATATACGCTAACCAAAAATTACATATACAGTTCGTTTCGAGTGTTCTTTTAAGACCACGCTCAAAATTCAATATATTACATGAACATGAAACGTTTCAAAACATGTTTGAAGTCAGAGGCATTGTTTTAGCTCAGTTAATGTATTCTCACTTGGTAGGTCGTCATCAAAAGAAGTTTTCAGTCCTTGTAGGTCCCAGAAGACGCGGCTTGTCGATTGCCTCAATGAATTATTTTTCTATTGGATGTAAATAATGTGGAATAGCTGCTGGTGATGTACACAGTTTTTTTAATCAAAAGTAAAGTAGAAAGATGGACAAGCGGTAAGCTGTAATTTTGTATGCATCGATAGGCTGAGAGGATGGGAAATTGTCAGTCAATAGAAAAATGTGCAGAAAATGTCAAGTTCAAAAATTTTACACGGATTTCTTGCCTTGATAGTTGACGATTCATCATTCAGTTGCTTTTGGTCTATTCTCGTGATTCTTAGTTTCTTCTATAAAGGGAGTAGGCCGAGTCAAAATGTCATCGTCGTCAATAATTACTGGCGAATCAGTAACAAAACAGTGCCGAAGAAATAATATTTTTTTACGAGGGTTATACCATGTTTCCAGTGACAATAATAACATACATAGTGTTCTCGATCAAAACTGCGCTCTTCTTCTTCATACGGTCAAACAATTAGCAACGTCTGTGCAAATGAAGCTAATAATACAACCATTGAGATATAAGAACGCCGAGTTCCTTTTTGCTCTTATGCCCTGAAGTGCAGGAAGTGAAGTCTCTTCCTTCTATTTAAATACGTAGAAAATTGCATTCAACAAAATCCGTACATAGAAAAATGTATACAGCTTGCCATACAAGAAAATTTCTGTACAGAGTCTCAGCTACGTGAATTCTCTTGACGAACAGTTAGTACTACTTGGACCACTTGGACGGTCCGTCTTCACTAGTTGAGCGGATCCGAGCACATATTCCATTCTTCCCTTTGCTGCGCGACAGTCGTCTATGGCGGTGGTCTAGTTTGAGTGTGGCGGCTGCTGCGAATGTTACACCGTAATCTGAGAAAAAGCGGGAGCTGCGAGGAAAGCTCCTTAATTCTTTTGAGAAACACATGCGCCCATCTTGTAGGTGATCGTCCTCGAGGACGCGTACATTGTCGTGTAATTCACTCTACAGTTCTTATAGTCCATATGTCGTCTGTTCTTCTCAGTATATGCCCGACCCATCCGTGTTTCGCTGTAGATGTATAGACCTGTTGGTTATGAAGATGGGACAGACTTTTAAGATCTGACGATCAGTTATTAGAAGAAAATTACTCAGGGTACTAAATAATTCGATTCGCTCTCTTTGCAACGCTCTCCCGCAATTCACATGTGTGTCTTAGCTCGTCTGCCTCCAAGATTGCATGGTTACCGCCTAACATTCCATGGCGGATATAAGGATGACGAAATCCTTAAGAAGCAGCCAAAGAAACACGTGATATGTTTGAAGATCTTTGTGGATAAAGATTGCGAGGAAACGAATAGAATACAGAAAGTGCTAGGAGCTATACAGTTTGTGATCATGAGTCATGTAAAAAATATTATTGATATTACTAGCGAACATTGAAGGCGCAGGTAACGCACTGGTTAGAGGTGACAACAATAAACACATGGCCGTTGGTTCGATCCTGCTTCCCACACGTACCAAACTTTCCATTCTTCCAAGATTGGCAGATTGGTGCCAGATTTGTTTGGATAACAAAAACCTGACTTGGAATAGCCCATTAAATCACCTCTATTCAGTCATCAACAACGCATTCTATCACCCCACAAATGGCGAGCTCCAGTGCATAGCGCATTCTTGAGAAGTTATCAGCGTTGAATGCTCTATCCATTGCCCCTCAGAACTAACTTTTGAACCTCGTGATAGAAATTCACCAGTGACATAGCAAATCTTCAAGAGCTTGTCCGACTTTCTGATTTTCAACGACACCTAAATAAATTACATCTTATGATCCGAGCTTTATGTGCCGTTCAACTTTCACACAATTTGCTTATTAGATTAGTGTATTTCTTGTGAACAATGTACTCATCTCCCCCTGCCTTCCTTCAGTCATATGTTTTTGGACGAATTAGGCAGTGGTTTTTGTTCTGCCATCGTAGTTCCGTGCTAGCATTGTAATCATCAATATTTTTGTTACTCTTCCTTTACAAGTTCTCTTCCAATATGTCTCACTTCTTTGAATCAACTTTAAGAACTATTTCTACCACATTCTTTCCTGAATGCAACACATCATTTGTTTCCCAGAATTTTTCCTGAATTTTCGTGTCAGTTTTCGACTTAAGCGCAACTACTCTAAAATTTCTTAATTTCGCTAATTTTTTTCGTCTTTTTAGAGCTTCCATGAAGGTTATGCGCATAAGTGATTTTCGTCACCATATTCACTCGTAAATTTGACATTTTTTGGATTTTGCACTAGTTTGAGCTGTTGCATTTATCGTTATAAAACCAAAATGTCTATTGATATGTGAACTCTGAAACTCTAGGGGACGCTGAGCCCGTGTCTTATCATAGTCAGGGAGGGTGCTACCACGACACCATCGAGGCCATTGCTCTGCTTTCACTTTTTCTATGATATAAGTAACGAAGCTGTCAGCAACCAATCGTGTGTGCGTTTGATCTGGTAAGCCACAAAGGCATCAAACCTACTTAATTGTTGGATGCATAGTCTACAATTCCTTATATTTTCTAGCACGGTTGCAACTATATACCTAAAAATGCTGAATGGTATTACAAACTCAGAAATATCGCAGAAATAGTACTAGCAGAGCAAGGGCTTTGCTGAGTAAGTTGTACTAGCCCTTTATGAGGGTGGAAAGCGGGTTCAATCCCGGGCTGAGGTTCAGAGTTATGACACTATAAATTCCTGTTGCATATATATATATATATATTTAAGCTAAAAGATAAAGCTGTCGTCTCTCGGCGTTGAGCAATCGCTGAGGGATGCGCCATGCATTCGACTTCAATTTTTAGCTTCGTTTGAGGTGATTGAATGCATATCTGGCCTTTACAATGACTCGCGGAGGCCTCCCGCTGAACTGAGTCAGTGCTGCTTATCCTCCCAGACAAGTCTGAGACCTGTCTGGTACCAATTTACCGACCCCGGAGGGATGTATGGCTTGGTGAGCCATGAGCGCGAGATCGAACCATTGACCTCGTGTGCGACGCAGGGCACCTCTAACCGCTGCGCCACATGCGCTATATATATATAACCAAACGATGTATCAAATAAATCTAATTCACTTACTTACACGGTTCCTAATGTGTCAGACAAGCTTTCCTTTTTTCCTTTACTCGAAGGTCATTGAACTGGTGCAACACTCGATTGTGGAGAAACTTTCAAATATCCACTTAAGTTGGGCGATACATACAATGAAAACTTGGGAACGTCTTGGTATAACTGGTCTGCTCAATTATCATTCAACGGCAAATTATAAGAAGGCCGAAAATGCTCAAGAAATCAAATCCAAACGTTGAATTTAGAGGACTTATTTCATGAGGATTGTGAGTAACAAATCGGATCAAAAAAGTGTTTGATTCTGCACGATTTGTGAACATTTCATATATTGAAGGAACTTTGGAAGCGTTAACAATTTTTCGGTCTACATTTTTTGTCAGTCAAGGAAAAACAAATTACACTACGAGCCCTGGTTTCATCATGATGACTTTAATGAGTTTTGAACGAATAAAAACGAAGCCAATAAGGATGAAACGACGTCCCGTTACCCTAATTTGTCCAATCAACGCCCAACTATTCAAGTTTTGCATCTCGCTGAAGAGAAGAAATAATACGATCTGTAGTTTTTTTCTTCTCTTCTCCCCAAAAGTGTTGACCGTTTTTATTGTTAATCATGGCTTTCATTACATCATTGCATTTATCTACTTTTTTTTTATCTTGGAACGATACGTTTTCAAAGAGTGACGAAATACAATCAAAAGGTCGTTTTTACCATTTCACGTCAACAGAAAGAACAATGTTTGAAATGTTTTAAGTTGACATCGCTAGAAATTGGATAAACTGGGTGTTAAATTGAGTATTGGAAAACATAGAGCATGTTTGCATTCGGCGATATCACATTACATAGTGCACTAATTTCCTTGCTTTAATTTGAGTTATTTGCTGTATAGCTTAAATAAAAGTGTCACAGTTTGCAGCAGTTCTTAATAATCGTTGTTAGTCAGTTTTACTGTTTTTACTGATAAGGTCACAACGGGGTGCTCTCCAGACAGTTCGTCGTTTAGCCTCACTCTTCACAGATCTTGTTGCATTGCAGTTTGACTGCCAAATTCCCATGTGCCCCATAACAATGTTATAGTATACTACTAAAGAACTTTAAGAAATGTAGATAAAATCCATATTTGTGCGAAAAACGATTGATTCTGTAGGTTACAATTCAAATATGAGAGATTTTACATATATATATGGAAAAAGTCTGTCAATTGACGGTTTCGTTATTACGCACATGTAGTGTTTTTCTCAGTTCTGATAATTTCATTCAATTCTTTGTTTCATTTTGGACCAGGATGTGCTTTACTTATTTGTCTATTTTCAATGATGTTGAATGATTTGCAAAACTTTGACGTCGAACGGGGCGCTAACCCGCATTTAACTTTTCTGCGGCTTGTGCGCTTTAACCAACTACAATGTTGCCGACTGTTTCGCCACCACTCTTTCTACGTTTGGAAAAAAATTCTGTACTTCTGCTATCGACTGCTTTTTTACAGACCCGCTCAAAATGATTTAATCTGATAAGGATATGACTTATTTTGAGCCATAGGTCTAGTGCTATATAGGCGCCTATTTCGTCCTATTGGGACTCATCAGTAGCACCACAAAGTAAGCTAAGTAAGTACCACCTAAGTAGTAAGCTCGACTGCCGGTCACCACAAAGTCAGGTAAGACCATCATCCGACTTTGGGTGATTAGTTTTTACTCGGCGCCGATTCCTTTAGAGGATTATTTAACCTCAAGGGATCGACGGAACCGAGGGAGGGTGCTACTGATGAGTCCCAATAGGACGAAATAGGCGCCTATATAGCACTAGACCTATGGCTCAAAATAAGTCATATCCTTATCAGATTAAAAAATTCTGTCTATATTCAGTTGTGCCCAAGTTGTGGATCGTGAAATTGAATATAGCGGTAGTTGAGTTGCACAAGACGAGAGTGGAAACAGGCACACATTGACAACATATTTGGTTTAACCCAATAAGTGTATACAAAACCGTGAAACGTTTCAAAAGACTGGATGGGTTGAGTGCCGCTCTCGAACAGATTGTTCAAACACCTCATCTACTCCGGAAAACATCCAGAAGATCCGTTGCCAGGTTCGGCGAAATCCGGAGCGTTCGATATGCAAAACGATCCAGGAAGCTCGAAGTCAGAGAGTGGACGTCCGAAACATTGTCAATGACAAGCTAAAGCTGTGCAGTTACAAAATCGAGTGTTTACTTCCTGGACGAAAACATAAGAGAAAAATGGCTTTTGAAGGCTTGCCAAGCTATTCATTTAATAGACGGTGCTCGTTCGTACGAAGTGTTTTTTATGAATGAGAAGATATTCACGGTCGAACTACTCTAAAATCGCCAGAATCAAGGTCATGCTTCAAGAACGATCAGCTACACTCCTTAATAGCATAAGTCATGGGCCGCAGTCATTTTGGGATGAGGATATTTGGCCCAAATTCGCCGGATCCCAGCCCACTGGATTACTCCGTGTGCTCTACGCTAGAAAAAAAAGCCTTGGTTGCTTGCTAGACTAGCACAGATGCGCTTGGGACGAAATTACCACGTTAAAGTGTGCGAGCACCATTGTAAATTTTCGCAAGCGACTTCGTAAATGTATACATGGCCAAGGAGGCAATTTTCGGAAATTGTTTTAAACTTTTTTGGCAATTATCGTAATTGTTAGTCTAATGAACGCTATTATTGTTTCACTCGAATGAATTCATCTGTTCATGCAGTACTTTTTCACCGTTGAAATATCTGAAAAAGTTGACAGAAATCATCCTCCATCTATATATTTATATACATATATATAAATACTTATTTGGATACTTGGTACTTGGACGCTCCGTCTTCACGAATCGCGCAGACCCCAGCACATTCCCAATATATAATATATATATATATATATATATATATATATATATATATATAATATCCCTGCGCGGACGGCCATTTTCGGCTGGCGGGCGGCTACGAAGAGAGGCTGCCGGCGTCTACCAAAGCGAATGTTCTAGTTTTCTGATGAAATTTACACTTTTTTTTGTTGACAGATGAGATTTCGGTGCCCTTAATTTGTGAAATATGATAGAACTGACCACATTGGTCATTTTCATTAGAGAAAGCATAACATCTCTATTTTTAATCCACATTTTCAAAGAGGAAAAACAACGTATTTACGAGAAAACCATATTTGGAACCTTTATCGAACATTTTTACATATGACATTTTAAATATACTTACCTACAGTTCAATTGAATTTATTTCTTATCTCTCTTAGTGTTCATAAACTTTACTGCATAAAGTACATAAAAATCAACATACTGGTTGAAAATTGAATAACAGTGAATAGTTCATCAAAAACAGTGCTGCTTATTGAGTGAGATGACACTTCATCGATAATTCATAAGATTTTATTCATTATCAGTGCGCTCTAGATTCTCATTTCTCATATCAATGGGTAATTTCGTTTGAATTCTTTACTATAGCTATGGAATACGAAGAAGTGATAGAGGTATAACGGTTCCTCTTCTTTACCTCCATCCTGTTTGAGCCCATTGGTGAAAACGTAGTTTCTACATTTGCAAGACTTTTTAGCAACTCTTCGTTAATTAAAATCAAGTGAATCTAAACGACGTATTCTATTTCTTAAAAGGTCTGCCTTTTTCCTCTAGACAGCAGACATAAGATTTGTTCCGCATTCAAGTTTTTCTTGAAGGATAACGGTTTTATCGTAGGTAGTTTATAATCATCAGATAGGGCAATCTTAGAAAATTTTAACGATATACGTGGTTTTTAGAAAGGATTTCTTGCAGCGCTCTAACAGCCAGGAGAATATCAGTTTTTGGAAACTTGGATTACTTTCGATGCCCGCATCCTGGTCTTACCTTTTGGGAAAAACGACTCTTCTAATTCTCTTATGAGTTTCAGAATTTGCTTGATAGCCGAAATCTCGTCAATTTTGAAGGTATACTGTATCAGAGTGGTTTCCTCAGTGCGCTCTAATACTAAAAATAAAGTCACTTTTCACAATCAAGAAGAAAGCTTTTCCGCTAGACTTTTAAAATTATTCTATAACTTGAATCTCGAGTATTCCCCTAGTAACTTTGTATTCGAAAGCAACTCTTTCTTGTACTGTAACAGTCAAAAGAAGATTGCGTTTTTCAGTCAATCGGTATGCTGCAAAAAGCGCGGTGACTTGGGGCAAACGTCGTGAAATCCCAACATTTGGAGTGCAAAGCCCAATTTTCAGCTGTTACAGCGCTCCAAGGAGTCTTCTCCAAAAATCAACTACGTCTTTGAAATCTTGAGATTGTCACTATCGAACGGCTATTGATTGTCTATAGAAAAAACTTCATCCAGCGAGAACTGTTCAGATGCGAAACAAAACTTTATCTCAACTGTTGAAACACAAAAAAACAAGCCATTTGAGAAATAAGATATACCGTTCAAATTCACCTGATCTCAGGTATTGAATAAATACCAAGAGTTTTGAAGGAATAGGTCTTTTCTAGAAAAAACCAAGGGCTCATGCGTCCAATCTTTGGATTGCGGTTGCATGCGACAAATTTTTCTCAGGTAAGATTCTTCAAGACAATTCAGCGTTAATCTTCTTAAAAAAATCCTTACGAAACTTCTTCCAATGATAATTAAAGTTTTTTTTGCAACAAAATCTATAAGAATCAAAATCTAACCTTATAATCCCGAAAACTCCGCTAAGAATTCGAAAAATTCGATTTCGATTGCAAAACGTTATCCTTTATCTATCATTACAGCGTGCCGTACAATTATTTTCAAAGAGCAGGCTTGAAATTAGAATCAGAATTTTTCAAACTATCTATTGACTACATAAACATCAAAAAGATGGCAGAAAATGTTCAGTAACAGCTAAGAATATACATATACATTTATTTATATACATATATACACATTCATTATATATATAGAATGAAAGGCTAAGAATGTAAAGAATGAAAATCAGCGAGAATTGTCACCACTTTTATTTGCTGGTCGTAAGGCAATGTCGGCCTTCGTATATCAAGTCGAATTCAGTGAAATTGAGAATGGCGCGGATAGTCAAAATTGCCATTCTCCATTTTTTTAAGCTATCATAAGCGAAGCTATTATTTGATTCAGCTGTTATTTCTTGACTCATACCTAGTCGCCTATTCTTACTTTCAACTGACACTGCTAAACTGTCGTGACAGATATCCTTTATTCGTGCTATTCGGTTCTGTCCATCATCGGAATCCAACAATTATTCATCAGAACACCTGCAACGGAAGTATCAATCTCCCCATCTTACGAACAATTTACATGTCAGTTACTAAACGACTTCCATGAATAGTTGTCGGTTTCGAGAAAGAGGAGGCGTGAAAGCTGAAGTGGTCCCTTGGGAAGAATTGACTTCTTGGAGTGTGAATTTGTATAGTAAGTCACACCAGCTAATATCATCTGCCATCAGCCTGAGCTACGACATAACATATCGTGCATACTCTCACCATGATATCTGTCTGCTAAAAGATTTTTTAGAAAGAAATGTAGGAATGCCGAACTAAATCTGTGTGCGAAATTGGAAATGAAAATTTGCCCTGCCGGACAACAGTAGATGAAGAATGTAAGTGATGAGATTAATTTTTTCCAACTAGGTTTCGGTGATTTGTGCCATGAGCTTCATTGCACGTTTCTTGCGAAAACTCAAAGTTGAGTTCGAATTTAATCAATCTTTATCCGGATTGAAATAACAGGACTTTTGCGAGCGATTTCTCGAGCTACAGAGGCACCTCCTTCAAACATAAGCCACTTACGAGCTTGGTCATTTGAAATTAAAGTGTCTATCGTCTTAGGAATAGCAGCCATTCCCGTCTTTGTAATATCTCATTATTTTTTTGCCTTATAGACTCTCATGTCTCTTAAACTGATTATTTTGCTGAAGTTATCGAATAAGATTTTTCAAGTTTGAGTTAGTTTATATCTCTAAATTTATAGGTCCAGTGGGTACATTTTCACGTCAATTATTTTTGATTACCGAGTATGAAACTCTAGAATAGACTGTCTCAGTTAGGAAAGCTTTATTTTCAATACGCCACATCCGTAGAATTTTCTTTACTTTTTCTCCTCTTACTTTATTTCTTGCTTTTGTGTGAACAACACTTTCTAAGGATTTGAATGAGTCATCTTGGGCGCGCATCTTTTCCATCAGAGAATGTTTTAGGTTTTGATGACGAAAGAATTGACTTTGTCAGTCCTTTCGAATAATAAATTACGTATCCCAAGTGCTTTAGCGGCTAGATATGGCATAGCTTCAATCATTCAGGGCGAATATATTCTCCGGTATAGGACGAGCATTTCACGATTTCTCAGTTACTTTTTTAAGTGGTCTACTTAAGCGATCTATCACCTCTCCTTATTCCGACTCAATTTTGCATTGCCTTTTTCACAAGTAGACAAAACATTGTAATGTAATAAGAACAATTATAAAAACTGTTTGTGTTTCATGTGGCTTGAGTGAAGTTCTGCTGTACGTAAGTACAGATGGTTTCTTTTCTAAGAATTCTTCTGTATCTACATGGGGTCGCCCGAAATTACTGTGCGTAATAAGAAGTCACCAAAGAGACATTTCCCCTCTGAGTGAGTTCTCACTAAGATTTCTGGCAGCCGCACCAAAGCAAGTATGAATGTTAGCTCAAAGAAAATGAAGACGTCGAAAAGTTAGCCGAACTCCATCATCAATCTTGTCTAAGCTGAAACTCTGAAAATGGCACAGATTATTGACGGTGAAGTTAAATGAAAATTTCTTTAGTGAACCACAAAATGATAGCTTTCCCTCATTTTTTGTTAAGAAAAATTCTGATGATGCGCTTCATATCCAGTAAACCTTTTTAAGCATATCTGTGCCTTACAATAATTGTTCCACATTGTTTTCATGTTTTGTTCTATGTCTTCATTATCAAATGACAAATCCAATAGCTGTCTCAGCAGCGATGTTTGAAGGACTCACCTGCCAGCTTTGTCGAGCGAACGAACACAAGAAATATCAAATATGATCCTTCATAAAGAATGTCTCAATTTAAGCTTTGAGTAATGTAGTTTCCTCTGCCCACCAGTTATTGCTTCCTAGGTGTTGACGGTTCAGTACACTTCATACAAAGTCATTTGGATTGTCAATGATGAATCTATGATCCCGCTTTGTACGCAGTACCCAATGGAATTATGTCCATCAATAAGTCCAAAATGCACATGATGTGGAGTGTTCAGTGTCTATGGGGTTTTTTTTTACCAACGTACGAAATATGCTGTTTCGATCGTGCATCTTCAAAAACTTGAAGATTCAAGCAGTGACATGGTCTGCTCCTCGCCTGCTTTCCTACTCGAAACGGCTGATTTCTCCACAACACAACTGGAAATTTGAATTTTCAAAGGTGGATGAAAATTTGAATTATTCAGACCACTGATTTTAACCAATTTGATTTACGATTTACGTTGAAAAGTTAAAGATAAGTAGGAAACACACAAAATGTTACAACTAGGATTAGTTTGAAAAATTGAAGAGCAAGGTAAGTTTCACCAGTTTGCTAACGAGAACTTGACCTCTGAGCAGTTAGCAGAAATCATGGGCTACACTATATCCTCGAATAAATTTAGCCTAAATGTTTTCTAGCAAAGATAAATTCAAAAAAGAACAGATATCTATGAATAGAATCAGCTTCAAATGTTGATGGAATTAAGTAGAAAATATGGTGTCCGCAAATTGAGCAAATCGATAAGGTCAACTAAGCTAATTAAATGTGCTTCGACCTATCTGCTCTTCATGAAAAAGATCCCAGCTTCAATAGGCTTATGGCAAAGAGAGAAGAACTGGCTCTATAGAAAAAAACGAACATTTTGGTCGGTAGTTTAATCGCAGTAAAGGTTGAAAATGTTTTGTAAATCAAACAAACGGGAAAGGCCTTGATAATAACGATAATAAACGATACAAGACCAATATCATATCGCTAACCTTGAATGAATTAAGTGAATGGCAGGATTAATTTGACTCCAGTGCGAGATCAATACAACGACTTTCATTGGCATATTTGAATACTCCACAAGCCTCATTGGTGCCCAGTTATTTGAAACTTTGCAGGTTATAAATCCAAAGAAGTTGAAGCGGCGTTTTTGCACTGGATCTTCATTCATCAATACTACTTCACGCTTTGTTTGTCGGTGTCTTTGATTAGAAAAAAATTTCAGATGCTTACATTAGTCGATGTGGTAAAAGTCGTCATATGAACTGACGCAAAGCATATGTCATTTAGGGTGTAGCCTCGATTTCTCTAACACGGGGGGCCAAAAGTGTTCTCGCGTCTGTTCGTTTGCTAGTCGACCGAATTACGTTCGTCTAACAACTTTGTTGTTGTCGCAAAGGTCTCCTTCTCTAGTATATGGAGTAGTGGTGATCATGAACGCTTACCTGATACTGCTCTATTTACTTTTTTTTTAAATACAAACTATTTGGGCCATCGTTTCTTCTCAGATATTCCCACTTGACTTGAATTTTCGATATAATTAAAATCGAGCCTTGTTTTTGGAGAAATGGAGCAATTACTTCCATATCGTTAACAGTTGTCGTTTGATTTGAAGGTCTTCTTACTGATTCGTTTTTTTCAGGTTTCTCAATACCTATGATACACAGAGGTTTTGATAGTTGTGACATAAAATCCGTTTATTGAACCCTTCTCTTCTTGTTACTTGTTTAAAATTTGTCTGCAAAGTCAATATTAATGTGTCTCGATGAAGGGCAATAAAAAACGCCTACAAAAAGACTTTTTGAGTAATACAGAGTTCAAGAAATGGTATCCCAGTGGTAATAGGATACGATCTAGCGCAGCTATCTTAGAACCCGAAGAAGAATTGACTCAGTCAACCTCAACGAGTTGTATAACAAAAGAAAGGTCCTTAAAATGCAGAGAAAGCGTGAAAAGTTCAGCGACCCCTAGGGATTGCTCATACGAGAAAACAAATCAAATTCTAGAGGTAGTGAAAATGCATAAAGTAAATGTGAAGGCGGCTCATCTAAAAAGGTAAAATTGGTGAAGTCATTTTTCGAAACTTTCATAACTTCACAAATGGTCCTGAACAATAATTTCTTCCTTATTTTGTTATGTCTCAAATCTCTCTGAACTCTTCATAGTGGCTATGCCGAAGAAAAAAAAGCCGTGCAGCACTTGCATTGCCATTCAATTTTATTGAGTAATTTGATATAAATGAAATCTATTATTCGTTATATTCATCAATGAACGTACGAATATGCAATCAACATTCATAATCCATTATGTCATTACTTTTCACTAACATCTGTAATTAAATATTACTTGCACTCTATGCAGTATTTTATAGTACATCCAACATCATAACACTTCATGCACTGCGCATTTTCAACTTCTGTTGGAAACAAGACCTGCCCACTTGTTCTTCTACATGGTTTCAACCCGATGTAAAATCTATGAAGTTCGACCGATCTGTGAGACCTTCTCCTTAACGAATGATACCATTTTCTCTCAACAATTAGTTTTACCATAAAAAAAAAACTGTCGTATTTTTACATCCTATATCATTTTACTGAAAAATGTCACAAAAGTTTTAGCACAAATTATCTTATTTGTAAAAACAAGCAGCAACTTTTTGATTTACTCGTTTTTTTCTACGTTATAAAGAGTAAAAGTTTGGCTCAAAAACGTGTATTTGACAATTTTGGTGGTTAGACTTGCTTTAGAAGTAGTTTCCTCTTCTTATCGTGCTCCGTCAAGCAAGTTTCTCTATAAATTCTTCTGAAAGGAATAGGATCACCAAACGAGGAAACAAAGAATGAGACTCTGTTATTATGATATCAAAATACTGTCCTGTCTATAATCTACAAGCCTTATAAAGATCTCCATAAAGTTATGTTCTCTCTTAATTATTCCATCTTAAATTATTTATAATCTGTTGACTAGCTTATTCCATTGCCACTTTTCCACAGGGATATCGGCAATTTGATGATAAATAAGTTAAAAAAGGGGATTTTTTCCAAGTAGAAGATAGCCTATGCAGGGCACGCCGGTAAGAACCTCCTTAGGGAGTTTTCTTCATTTTGCTCACTACTCCATATCAGCTTATTAATCGATTTCTTCTGTCGCCGGTTGACAATTTTATTGACAGACTTCTTTTCATCTCGTTAGACAATTTTCTTAGCCCAAACTAAACCTCAATAAGTCAGTGAGTCATACTATAAACGTAGTTCGAGGCGATTTCGCCAGAGCGGGCCTCAAAGAATTGAAAATTAAACCAACACTGGATTTATTTTCGAATTCTGTTTGAGAGGGTTTTGGAGCAGGCATTAGAGAACGAAAAACCAAACCAAAATTGATTTCACTACTTGCTGATTGAGCCTATAGCACGAAGTTGATGAAGAAAATTTATTCAGCTAACGTTTTGATGCGTTGGCTTTTTCAAAGCCAATGATTCTAGTCGATTGTACGTCCCGCATCGAGAACATACGACTACGGACAATTGACTCGAATCGTCTGCTCTGAAAAAGGTGAATCGCGTCGAAAAATTGTTCAAATAAATTTCTCTTTAACAACTTAGTGTTACATGCCCAATCAACGAAGAGCAAGTGATTGACCAATTATGGCAAAGCTAAAGGATTATTGGCAGTTAATTACAACATCGAATAACTCATTGAGTTCTTTTACTGTAGCTTTTTTGAACAATATGGTGAAAAGAGGAAAGAAAAGGGAGCGCACATGTGGCTATTATTCAGTTTTTTATCAAGTAAATACATTTTTAAGTTGAAATCAATTCCCTCTGTTACTTAACCGTTATTTATTCAGCGAATTTTCTATAAAGTGAGAGGAATTTCTTCTGTACAAGCGTTCGTTGCTATAGCTGGAAATTTCGGCTGCAAAGCTTACCATTAAAGTTGGATCGCTTGCTAGGGTGTAAAATAAGGAAGAAGAAGAAAGGGAACAGTAAGAGGTCACGTTTCTATATTTAGAGGTTTGAACTTCCTCTTTGGAAATAGCAGTGATGATGAATTACTTAAGTGATAAGCACTCTATGTTATTGCTGGTGGAATCCGAAGAGAAGGAAAAGGGGCAAGAAGACTTGAATTGTTTTTGAAGTGTATATGAGAATGCAGATTTATTCATTTTTTATTTTCTTCTCCTTTCCTTTAGCTCTCTAAGGTTATTTATAGGACGCCTTGGCTTGTAAGGGACTTTTCTATGACACACGAAGTTGGTGGTTTTATTGAGAAGTGCTTGTTTATCGGATAAATTCAGCTGAGCTGAAAAACAATCGGAGACAGATGCATGTAGAAGACTGCAGCTATTTTCGAAAATATTAACTCATAACATCTGCATGCATTAAGTACAACACATGCAGAGTTGAAATGGTGGCCTCTCCAAGTTTTAAACCGACGTACTTTGCCTTATGATGAACCACTAATTCACATGTAAGGCCTTTAGAAACAGACCATCGTGCAAAGAATAGAAGTTCTCTCCCTTTTCATAAGATAATGCTTTTTTTGAGCTCGCGAGAACATTCTTAAGCCTTATCAAGTTCTCAACCCCTCTAACACTTTGAAGATGGATAATATGTTAATCTTTATCAAAAAATAGGAGCCGGAAATCGCGCACTATTGATTACTGTTATTTCTAGGAAAAAAATCGCTATTAGTAATAAGGGCTTCTAAATGCTTTCAAGAACAGGTTCGGAATTCTAAAGGTGTGATTACTTAATTAGTTTTATGAGACTGTGCTGAAATCTGAGCTCTTCACACCTGAGATCACATGTTAATCGCATGTCAGTGTGCACGTAAGACTGAATGAAACTTTTCTGTAAGTATGAAAACAGCTGCTAATTACAGAGTCAGTAGTGAATAAAAAGAAATCTCACATGTCATTTTTTTTATCCAACACTTTGAGTCAACAATGAGTCGAATCCCACTCAGACAATGCGAAACTAAGGTCCGCATTGAGCTTCAAACAAACATATCTCATCTCAAAGTGAACTTCAATATTTGAAAAAAAAGCATTACAATCTGCAATCTATTGTAAGCACAATGAAAGCTTTGGCTTTTATGAAAAAGAATCATTTTTCGTCGAGCTCACCAAACTTATTTGCTGCACTTTTTTGATTCGTTGGAAGTCGCACCTCAAAAATGGAAGCAATGAAACAAGAGGTGTTCCTGCATTAAAACGTAGTGACGTGACCTTCAGGATTCTTTAAAGTTCCAAAAATCTTAGTTTTTCATTTTTTCAAACCAAATAGATAAAGAAAAACTAATTTTCAAAAATTTAATTAAATTAATAAAATTAATTTTCAAGTTCTTCATGCGTTCAATCCCACATGTATTCTAATTATCAGCAGTTTGCAAACCATTGGCCTTGAACTGTACTTGATGACCATTTACTCTTACTTCTTATTATTACTTCTGATTACTTGTACATTATTTGATCTTCATGGTCATTGAGGACGTATCATCGCAAACAATCGTCTTCAATTTTAATTTCGTTGAAAGTGTCCTTTCTATAGAATATTAGTGATAGGTTTTTTTTCAGACTACATATAAAACTGTTAAAAAACAAGGATATGCTGGAAATACTGTGTATTAGGTAGGGCTTGAGTAACTGTTCCCGTTATCTCGACGGTGATGTCGATCTTAGCTCGAACATAGTTGCACTGTCAATCGTTGTTGGCTGAATTTTGACAAATTTCACGCTCCCGCAACTGCTCGTTCGTGAAATCGTTATACTTTTTCACTTCAATACACCTTCTGCATCATTCGCATAATTCACGTCCAGTTTCATCGAAACTCCATCGTGTAATCTGTGCAGCTAACAATAACATCCGAATTCCGATTCACTAAGTTATGAAATAGTGCTAAATTTTTTTTTATACAAAGTAAAACAACTAATGACTGAAAGCAGTGGACGTTAATAAACTACTACAATTACTCACCGTCTTCATAATAAGACGACTCAATGAAATGATTTTGAAGTCTCTAAAGCTTTAATGACCTTATCATTCATCGATATCTCATATATGCTGGCATGCTTTTAGCTTTTATCATAGAAAGTATCACTAAGGCTTTGATCATAGAAGGAGAGCAATCAGCGTTTGTGTTATTCTCCATTATATCTAACAAAATTTCTACCTCAATGCTTAAAAATCTCGGAGTGTCCTGCTGTGTTTTCTTCGATTAACTTTCCAAATGTCGTCTAGTTTTTTTTTCGACTCTTTTTCGGCCATGATATGTGGCAGCTTATATTATTACGCTCTTGTAGGTTCCGTTATAAGTTTCCACCACGCTTTAGATAAACTTTTCAAGTATCTTCTATTTCGCAATTGAACAAATTTAAGCCTATTGTAATGTATAAAACAATGCTCTTGTAAATTATCGTGCGCTCATCACTCACACAACTTAGTTTTTTTTGTGTCAGTCGCTTTGAAGGCTTTTTGGTGCTGCTATCATGTTAAGCACATCAACCATGATCAAAGTAGAGTGCAATCACTCATACGGTAGATTAGGCCAGCCAGATGTTGAGCAAAAACGATATCTCTCTTTAATCCTGCCCATCTCCCTCGAATAGAAATGTGCTATACGATGTCAAGTCATTTGGTGTTATAGAATTGTTCTGCTGAGAGAACCCTACTCGTTTTAATGGCCAGTTACCGCAGATGTCACTTTCAGGACCGCGTTCAGCGATTTGTCTAATGCAAAAATCATTTTTCAAAGA
Source organism: Parelaphostrongylus tenuis (assembly GCA_019055375.1). NCBI lineage: Eukaryota > Metazoa > Nematoda > Chromadorea > Rhabditida > Metastrongylidae > Parelaphostrongylus > Parelaphostrongylus tenuis. The sequence continues at coordinate 30,670 of JAHQIW010006769.1, read as the reverse complement.
GCTTGTCCCTTTATTCATGAGTTACATCAAATGAGTTTACTGTACAGTATCTGTCATAAACTTCCTTTTTCTTGCACTTATGCTACGCACTGCTCAGTAATTTAGCACCTGAAAATGGTTAAAAAAGTTGAGTTTACATCATTTAAGAAATTAAACGGCCGGTAACATTTCTATAATCGAGCTGATACGCTTGGCAGCAAGCAGCTATGTAAGAAAGGCGACCATTATATGTACTGAGAATTAAGAGGGAATAAACAAAGACATCGCCTGTAGGAGGCAACATTGTGAGAAATTTGAAAAACAAAAACAAAGATCATCTATATCACCTGTCGCCTCGTTGATAGTCAAGAGACTCGAGTGAGCACCAGTAAAGCTCTATTTTTTCCCCTACCACGTACAAGAGTCCGTTTGCTGCAGCGATATAATAAGCATCGTATCTTTCTTGTAGGTTTTTAGTGAAGAAAGGGGACCATCGGGTCGATCGTTCTTCTGTGGCACGTTTGACATCTCGAAAAGTTCTGTCGATAGCAGCTCTCGTCCACTAGTTGTTGTTAAAGGGTATCACGTGTTCGAGCCACATTATAGTCCATAACATGACGTGTAGTACGGCATTTCTGCTTTTCGATGGCTGACATAGGTCAGAGCTTCGAATTCTTTCCTTCATTTGCGAAAAAAAGGATACTTCTAGCATTGACTCTTTGACTACTCGTGCAAAAATCAAACACTGTATGGTCAAAAATATTTGTAAAAATACTGGCAACTTGGACGGAATTCCGAAGCCTCTATAGATAAATGTTGAGGAGAAATTTAGCATTTATGCATTTATTTTTAGTATGCATGTGGTAATGGTAGATTTTTAGCGGCCATTTGGCAAAATTTTACTAAAGTCCGTACCGTATAACACCTACCATAAGAAGACATATAGCGTTCAAGCTTGTTTTACAATACACCAGGACCGGTCACTGCTTCAAAGGTCCGTTCTTGTTCATTTATCTCTCCGTCCCTCTGTTGTAGTAGATTGGTATTAGGCATGTATGATAGAAAAAAACGACAATTTGAATTATCGGTAAGCGCTCGCAAGTCAATGCACAGGCAAGATAAAGATGAGACCACTGTGATGCTTAAGATAGGGCCCAATGCAACACGTAGCTTACAGAAGTCTACTGAGACTGAAGGCTGTACCTCTTTTCACTCTAATCACCCTCGGTGATCTAGTGCATACTATATTATACACTGGCCTTTCCGCGATTTTTTCGTCCGGCACAGATTTTTCACTAGACATTTAGCACAGAATCGGTAGGTCGAAAAACCATGATTATAATACTTGATCCGATTTCTGGAAAGACTTTCTTAATGCGTTATAGCAACGAAGTCAAAATTACGTTCTGTCTTTGCAGTGTAAAATGTGTTTTGCACTCGTCTTTGCTAGGCTTTTTCACCAAACAGAAGTTTTTTACTAATGTTACAGTGAGCATTTTCACAAATTTCAGCAATCATTCGTTAACCTGGCAAACAGTGATTCTAATACTGCGGTTGGTTTTTTTTGAAAAAGATTTCAATGCTCTGTAGAACGATGAAGCGATAATTGAATTTAACACTCGGCGCGCGTTCTTTGCTTGGTTAGAGTCTGCACATAGTTTTCACATACTTTAGATCATAAATTGAAAACGCAAATTTTGTTGATTTCGGAACTGAATTCGAATTTTGTAAAGGTCCCTTCACATTACTGTAAGAACAAAAAAGATCTTTTCGCACTCGAACTATTGTTTCGTCTTTTGCTTGAACCCAACAGCGGATTTGCTTTATAATTTAGAATGAAAATGAAAAAGTAATATCTATAAAGCGATCAAACAAAGTCCCATTCAAAACCACGTATTATTTAGAAATTTTTTTGAAACCAGGAAAAAATTTTGACTTCTCAATAACGAAAATCGCGCAATCTTTGGACGGCACTTGAAATCACTATGCGCAGAGCATTTCGAGAGAGCAAAACTTTTATCATTTATTTGAACCTTTTCTCGGTTTTGAATAGATTCTTAGACTTCATTTGATATCCTAATTCGCACAACTTTTTCCACACAGTCATATGTTTTTGATGCATATGTGACTTTTGAATGAAAAAAAAAAAACTCTGAAAGTAAAACGTAATCTTTCTTCGTTTCCTACAGCGCACTACAAGAGCCTTTTCAAATCTAAATTCAGTTCAAAAATTAATGAAATTTATACTATCGATTGGCTACTAGGCGTTCTCTGAAAACTTGTCCATAGGTTCCAGCAAGCGAACAGAGGAAATCGAGTGTGAAACATAAACTCATTCTAGTTGCTAAAACACACTAGGGCCTTTTTAGAAATCAAGCACAGTACTGAAATCCCGAGATTTGAGCCTACAAATATTTAACCCTTTGCGACCGTCAGCCTACGACCTCTACATCTCTAATTGGCAACTGTGGACGGTCCGCTCCACCCCATCTACATCTCTAATTCCCAGCGTGCCATTATTAGACTCAGTACGATGGGGTTTAGAGATGCAGAGGAGGTGGAGCAGACCGTCCAGAGTTGTCAGTTAGAGATGCGGTGGCCGTGGATTCATGGTCCTGAAAGGATTAATAAAAGTCTAAAGCAAAGTCTTTCTAAGAGATTGAGTGGTGAGCAAAAACACGACCTCAGACGGGAATCGAACCCACGTTTCATCCTATCCGGGGACGCGTGTTCTACCACTACACCACTGAGGCACATTTGCCAGACCACTCATCACTGGATGAAACGTGGGTTCGATTCCCGCCTGAGGTCGTGTTTTTGCTCACCACTCAATCTCTTAGGAATATAGGGAACATCATAAAAGTGCGAAATGCACTAAAAATACTATCAATTTCAAAGTCTTTCTCATGGAAAAAAGGTTTAGGCTGGGAAGTGTTAATCTCTCCTATACAAAATAAAACAAGCAATAACGAAGCAGTTAGTCATAATTGTTAAAGCGTGGTAGCAAAAACGCGCCAAACATTGAGCAGTGCAGTTTTTCTCACTTATTTGTACTAATAACCTCTTCTTTTGGTTGAGATCGGTTGTTAGGACATATTCGAATAAGAATTTACTACAAACCAGCTAACCTCACTAATCCTATTGAGCACTTTGCTTTCTTCTGGCTCACTGTACTTATGACACTCATCGATAGTGACATGATTTTCTCTCGTTTTCAATTTCGTCAAGTTAGTATTTCTAGATTTTGCAGAGCTAGTTTTAGCCATTGAAGTAGTAGGCAAAGATGACAAGAGAAACTACTGCCAGAGTCTTGTCAGAGAATAACTCTAGAGTAATACGCAAATTCTTCACCTGGAATAATTCTGCTATGACCCTTTTTAAGCAGTTACTCCGCCGTAATTTTGATCGTTTTTTGGTCCATCATAATTTTACTCATATTATTGTATCGTGTAATCTGTGTAGAAACGAGGTAATTGTACAAAAACTTCAAATGAGATAATATTTTTACACATTTGAATCTTGCTTTTTCGTTCTAATGAAAAGTTAGATGATGATTGAGCATGTAACCCTTATGATGACGGATAGTAAATGATAACGTACTTCCAGATCTTCATAGCAGATAGTCGCTCACTCTTCTTATCCTGTAGAATTTTTTTTGTGAATTTTTTTCTCGAAGTAGCGGAAGTTTCTATACAAGATCAACGAGTCCTATTATTTGTCTATTGGCTATCGAAGATGATTTATGAAAAGCCGAAGCAATATTCAAAGAGCACATCTCGTTTCTACTAAGGAACAGCTATTTCTGGGATTTTGGCTGGTTAAGTGCCTTTTATTTTCCTACCAGCGACTTTGCGATATTTCTGAATTCAATGATTTTATCATTATATTACTAAACATTGTAGTAGGAAAGCAATGAAATACAAAACAACAAGCAGCCCTTAAATCTCTTCGTATCAACAACCAATCGTTCACTCTATCTATCTTTGACTAAAGTATCCAGCAGCGGGGTCATTTAGGAAAAAATAAAACAAACTTCAATCCGAAATTATTTTATTTGACCGCCTTGCGGTGTTATGATGTTATTAAAGACCCAATATCTGTCAACATAAGGAGGTTCAATGTCGATAATGACTGCCCCGCCACACCGTAGACGGTTGGCTGTTGACAGATAACGCGTTGTAGCGTAGAAAGAGTGGAGTGCGAAACGAGCGTCGGTGGTGTAACGGTTTAGCAAATACTCCCGGAAAGAGTAGGATCTGGATTCAAATCCCGGCTGACGCAAGCGTTTTTGCACATCACTCTACATCATCATTGGGTCTGTAAAACATACTTTGTCCATCGATTGCCAACGCCAGTTACTGCGAAAGTGCAAGTTGCCCACGAAGCTTCGTGAAGAGTCTGTGTATGTGGTATGGATTTCACGTTACAGTTGGGTGATAGTGAGGAACAGGAAAACATGTAGATCTTCTTCTGCATAACTTGGAAATCCACCTATTTCGTAATCTCCCTAAAACATTACAAACCCCCGTAGAACTACTCGCCTTCACTTTATATCTGGTGCTTTTGGAGCTATTTTCGAAATGAGAATCATAAGAAACATGTGTAGGTGAAAAATAATGTTCAGGGTATCTTCGAAGCGTGCTTTCAATCAAAGGCATGGCATCTTGTATTTTCAACATTGGAAGATCTGAATGGTGCTGTTCAAATGCGGAACGAGCAGTGGCAACTCTCATGGGATATGCCAGTTATGATTCGTATAGTTATCTTATGCCACCATCTTCATAAATAAATGACCTGTCAAACGCTTGCCGGCAAGCTGAGAAGCATTCATCTTTTCCCGGTCACCTTCTTGTCTCAGATGTCATCGATTAACGTGCTCGTCCCTTTTTCATAGTATTCTGAAATCTTCTCAAAATTTTCGCTTCCTCTTTGCAGTGGTGTGGTACTGGTATTATCAGGAACGAACGGAGTTTCTATCTTTTATTCTATTTTTGCGTAATTTCTATTCTTTGTCTATTCTATCTATGTAGCCTTAGTAGTGGCCACTATTATCACTTTTTATTCATACAGACCGTTGTCAAATTTTTACTGTGCGGATCCCACTATTTCCAGCATTCAACTCGCTTCCAACGGTTTTCGAACATTTCACGTGATGTTTCGATTGGTGCATGAGGATTTCGAACTCTTCATAGATTTCGTAGAAGACTGACAGGCAAATCTCCCAGCAATCTCGGAGGAACTCGAACTAAGACGTTCCGTAAGACGTCCGCTGACTGATTGCAAGAGAGTGTTGAAGGAGGGGTTCGAACCATCACTTTTCTTCCTGACGCATCACCAGCCACTCGGCACCTGCCCCCAATTGGCATTCAATATAGTTCCACATATATGAAGTTACTCCTGCATTCAGATAATGTGAACGAAATAGTACGCATTCTGAACATTTTGAAGTTTCCAGTGAAGAGAATTCAGCAGCGGCTTATTTTGCCTGGCATCTATCAATAAACCTTTTACTTTGATTGGCGCAATGTGATTGGAAGTACCGGAAGTCTCATGGATAAACTTCAAAGACCAATAATGACTAGAAGGAGAGTGTTTAGAAATTACAAATGCTTTGACACCTTTTCTCGGATTTATTCTTTAGTTTGAATAATGCTGATTGATCATGGTGTGTCCCAACACAGCGGTGATCTTCCCAATAGACAACTGAACGGCAAGATTTCCTTAATAAATATAAATTCGATAAATTTTAGGCATTCCTCACTAAATATTGAAAGCCATATTCAAACAACTGGATATGGAACGGTGTAGTACGCCTAGGCGTAGCTGAAAATTAAACTGCCGAAACGTTAGCCAACACTTTTGAAGAAGATATACCAACGTCACACAAAGTTCGAAAAAGTAAAGTTCGTAGGCTGTTAAAAGTGTTCGCAGTAAACGTACAGTATTTTGCTTTAACGGATTTTTAGACACACTTCATTTGATCAGTTTTCACACTTTTTTCTCACTATGCGGATCCCAGTACTTTTAACACTCGATTCGTTTTTCGTCGTCTTCTAACATCGTAGAATACTTGTGAGGGAGTCTCTTTGTAATCTCGAGGATAGCCTGGCTGTGCAAAATCATAGAGCGTTGTTGCTGACTGCCTGGAGTGGAACTCGGCTCCACGCGCGCCGCAACGAGCAGTACAACCAATCGGCCACGGCGCCCCCTAGGATTTATTGACTTCAAAATGAATATTGTAGGGTGGCCGAACTATAAAGGAATCATGCTATACCATTATCAGAGTATTATCGTTTTGAGTGCGGTTAAAAAACGGTCGAATGGAGAAGTATGACTCATTTTAACAGCCACAAGCTCGGCTGCTGGTCTCTGCAATGTCAGGGGATTTTGTCACCTGACTTGCGGTAATTTATTACTCGTCGTCAATTCCTCTATAGAGGAGTAAAGCCTCAAGGGATCGGCCGAACCGATAAACTTTACCACTGAGGAGTCCTAAAAGGACGAAACAGCTGCCTGTCTAGTACTTAGACCATGGCGGCTTAAAGCATGTTATATCATTATCAGAGTACTATCGTTTTGAGTGGGTTCTATGAAAAAGCAAGAGATTAGAGAGGTGTAAGAGAATCGTTTCCGTTATCTCCACCCTGTTTCAGCCCTTTGGAAAATTTTCGCTTCTAATTTTTTCAAAGTTTTAGTAATTATTCGATATCTTCAATCTCAAAAATTTTTAAGTTGCACTTTATTTCAAGCATCGCTTTTTCAGTGTGTGAAAGTAAAATAGAATTGTGCTTTGCACGCGCGCATTTTTCGCTAAAAAGAGCTTCTCCCTTAAGCTTTCGGTTTTAATCTCAACAAACTCGACGATATTTAGTCCTTGCAAAAGACTTCTAACTACGCTTAACAGCGAAGAAAAACTGGATTTTGCAAATACGGATCACTTCCGTTATTCACACCCTTCTTTGACCTCTTGAAAAAACGCTTTTTCAGTTCTGAGGATTTAGTAATCATTCGATACCATGAATCTCAAAGATCTCGAAGATTACTTCATTATCAAAATGGCTTTTTTGATGCGTTTTGACTGTAAAAATTGAAATTATGTCTCACACTTAAGCAATTCTCGGTCAACAAAGCTTGTCCTCTATACTTAAAAGAATCGTTCCATAGCTTGGTTTTGTTTCGTGAAAGATCTTTTGGTAAGCTGCAGCAGCCGAAAGAAGATTGAATTTCGCAAGTAACCATTATGTTGCAAAAAGCGCAGTGGCTTGGTGCCAATGTTGCGAAATCCCATCCACATACCGAGCAGAGTGCGCACTGAGTGCGAAACACAATTTTTTTCTTTTGGCCGCTACATTTAGACTGTTAAATAGTTGCTAAAACTCTAAAAAAGTTAGACAACAAATTCTTGCTTAAGCGCTGAAAAAGCATGGAGGCAGGAAAAGTATTCTATAAAGGATAAGTTGAACGTTCAATTGAATTAATCGATATTCATGCCACGTATGCACAAAATTCTCAGTTTCTCTATCTTGTCAGTCATTTTTCACAAGCAAGTAGACAAATTTATGCTGCGTAATTATTCTTCTCAGTATTAAACGTTACGGAAACCCATATTTGTGAGTTATAATAGTGATGACTTTCCGAAAGGAAAAATATGAAACTATACATAAACTTTGTTCCATGGTTCAGTACTTGTCATTCTTACCATAGTTTGATTTTTTTGTAAGTTTGCCTGTTATGGCTAGAAGAACGTTTTGAGAAGTAAAAGGTAGTCAAAGGTGATAATTTACTTACTTCATATCGATTTTTGTGTGTCTACGTAAAACGTCTACTCAAGAAACGACGATTCTATGCAAAAATATAATTGTTTTCTCACTTTAATACCGAAATTGAATGTCTCAGTGACTCAGGTGAAAGTTTGATTGAGTTTGAAACCATTATGAAAGGACTGATTAATTTATCGTATAAACGATGTGTGGAAGGAAACTACATAATAGACTCAACGAGGATCTCAAAGATGTTTACATCATTTTTTTCTGTTTTCGTGAGTGGAACTTAGGATTTTTTTTTTGCGGAATTGAGAGGTTCGCTGATAAATAATTTGGTGATTTCCTGCTAGGACTCCGTTTTTTGCAGTACGCTTTTGGAATGTTGTCATCAAATTGAGCGATATAATGTTACTGATTTAAGAGATTGGAAAGAGCTGTACCATTCATATCGGCATCCTACCAAGATTGAGTATTTATGTGGTAATCTATTTTTCTCATAATGATATAACATGGTTAATAATTTTCTTTTTCCTTAGAAAACTAGCGGTGGACTATTGCTTTTTCTTATGGAAGCTTTATACATTTCTTTGGTCAGGTCACAGTGTATCGCAGCTTGTCTTAAAGACAATTGTTGTAGGCCCCTTTCAAGTTTGTTGGAGAATTCGATCAGATTATCAAGGTTTAATCTGATGCATCATTCGTATTAAATCTTGTCGTACAAACGTACGTAACCTGATGACATATTTTGAACCTTTCATGAGGTCTTTTATGGCACTTATACAGTGCAAGACGCCTGCTTTGGCATAACAACCTCATGAAGGACTGAAAATATATTATCAGAATATATTGTTTTGAGTGAGGTTTCAAAAACAGTCGAAAAAAAAGGCATGGCAATATACTTTTTACTGGCCACAAGCAATCTACTGTACAACACTGCCCGTTGGGTGATTTTGTCACCTAGTGGTAAGTGTAAACATTTTGGCATTGGTTCATCCATATAGGGAATGTCCTCTCGTGGAACTGGTTAAACCGAAAGACACCGTGAAATTGACGAGGCTGTAATGCCGAAACACTTGTCTTGCACTGTATAAGTGCCACACAAACCTTTATAAAAAGCTCAAGTAATGTTATCAGATTACATGGTTGTAAAGGAAGTTCTGAGGCACTTTAATATGCATGAGATAATCTCATACATGTCATGGGAATATTACGGTTTCTCACGTGGAGTTTGCCCACTGAAGACCTAGATATTATTAGTCTTTATTTTCACTTTATTACAAGCCTCCCGCTATGTTCACCGATGCAATGGAAGTCTGTGTGTTGTTGCGTCATTCTTGGAGAAAGGATCATTCACAGTGAGCTACAGTCGGTGAAATCAACGAAGTTGTTGGGGAAGGCACAACAAGCAAATCTGCTGCTGGCCGGAGATTTTGATCCCGAAGACAAGCCTTGTTCAGTCCAACAGTTTCTGAAGTGTCACCGATTTTAACTGTTTGTTAAAGTTGAGGAAACAGTCGAGAGATCCTTGATTCAAAGTCAAAGGTATGGTACTTCGACCGGATCCGTCACTTGGCGGACCGATGGCTAAAAGTCGTAGAAAACGGTGGCTTTTATTTTCAAAAATTGTTATTATTGCCTTTGTTTGGGATTCATGCATAATTTTCAACTACTTGCAAGTGCTCCATAACTTTCTTTCCAACCTAATATACTATTTGAGCGATATCTAAAAAAACGGTTGAGAAGAATAATATGTATTTAACTTTTTTGAATATGAAAGACTCATAGTTTCTGTGATGTACTTCATGTACGCAATTGTAGCTTAGGTTTTGAAATAAGCCAATTTTTTCTCTACAAAGCACGGATAGGGTAAAGTAGAAAAAGCGGAGCTCACTATTTCCAATATTTAACTTAGTCTTGATTGAAATCTATTACAAAGAATTGATCGTCGTCGTTGCTGTAGAAAAAAACTGAAATCTTATTGAATTATCCTCTTTAAGAGACTCCATTGCGTTTTCTTCTCTGGTATCCAGAGGAGTGATGCTAAGACTGATTGATAAGAGTTAATCTTAGCCTCTACGTCAACAAAAATGAAATCGAGAAAAAGTTTTAAAACAGTTAAATGAGGTTATCATAAGGAAATGTAATATTGCACCGTTATTTCGAGCGTTTTTAACAAGACCACGGTTAAATTTCGATATATCTCACTATTATCTGATAATATGTCATGTGGTCTATTAATGAGCTCTTGTAGGGAGGGAAGGGGCTCCCGAGAGGGTTGGCTAAAGACTAAAGACAAAGAGTTTTGCTCGATTGACGATACTGGAAGGTCGAAACACGTGTATCGGGCTGTACAAGAGTCCATCAACAAACAACATGAGATGTTGGCTCAGATAATAATTATGACAAGGAAATGTCTGAAGATTTATGTCGAGTAGATTTCTAACAGTTATCTTTGTATTAACTTTTGAAAAAGGCGATTTGAGATTGACAGATAAATGTATTTCCCTTGTCTTGTATAATCTCAACAAAAAAACATCTTTTTGATGATCCCCTTGAACTAACGCAGACCTCGAATTTTGTTTGGTTTTTTCTATTTTCAATATATTTACTTTCCAGAGCACCTAAATAAACACTTCTCTTCTGTGAAGCGATAAAAAAACAAAGACCAGAGAGCTAAATGTGAAGGCGATAGCGTCTATGAGACTGAGAGATATCCGATCGGCCGACTGGCCAAGCTAATTGAATGGAATGGGGCTGAAATGGAACGAATCAACATTTCAACATTCCATCATTTCTTTCACATTCAAATATATTTCCAGGAAACTTAAGCTCAAGCTGGACTATAATTCCAATGAAAGTGAATCTGTGCAAATAATGATTGACATATGAACAACGACTAAGCGACTAAGAATTCACTTAAACTTAGTAACCAGGGCATTCATTATTTTGCTATCTGAATGACTTTCCGTGTTCTGAAGTCTTGAAGATTATTTCGCACATTTATCATTGGAAGTTTGAGTGTAGTCGTAGAGTTTCCGCTAATGTACATCACGATTTTTTCTTAGCCACGTTCTACGTTGCCATACAATTAATTTCAAAACTTCAACTCGTCAGATTCCATGAGCGTCCGGCTTTTTCTCTTCACATGCTTTTTCCCCTTCCGAATAGAACTCTCCAATGTATACTATTTATAAGGGATTCGCCTTCTAGTTTTCCAACGTCGTCTCTGGATTTTCGTTCTGCATCCACTTCTAGATTCTTCATACTCTTTCAGTCTATTCATCGCTGACGCAGCCATGCATAATTTACTTCTTCACGGGGCACCTTTAGATAGCTGTAACTGCTCAGATTTTGGTACTCCGAGTGGATTGCCTTGATAACTCGTTAAATCGTGGCTTTAATTCCTTTATGTGTTCCCTTATCAGCAAAACGATGCTTGTCAAAGTATTGTTTTGCTCTTGTAGTTCTTATGACATTTTTTTTGCGTATGCTGCTGTAATTGTTGAAGACTCATTTTTCTTGCTCTTTCGTCTGCAGAAATTGAGATGTGCGGTCTCACCTCCGTGGTTCAATTTTAGTGCTCGTTTGGAGGAAGAAATAGATGATCAAACACTTGAAATTTCAATTTATTTATCTCTCTTCATGATAGGAAGGCTTATGAATAAGAAATACGATGGTTTCATCGTAAAGTTTGACATTTCTTCTGGTGCTCCATCTGACTGCTATGAGTAATTTCCGTCTCAGTAGTAGTCTACACATGTCAAAGTTAAGAATACCACTTCGGTTCAATAAAGCCAGAATTGTCGATAATGGCGATTTGATAGATCCCTAACACAATTGTCTGTGGACTTGAAAAGAATTTCTTCCTCGCCACCGAATTATCAGTCTAGTGGAAATTGTGCCAGCATAGGCAAAGTTTTTCTCGAGTACGGGTCATTCAAATATTCAACTAATAAAATATTCACGCAGCGAAGAAGAAGAAGAACATAAGAGAGAAACAGTAAAAGTTAGGTGCTCTCATGTCAATGTACAAGTTTTTCACCTGTTCTTGTGTCTGTGCTTTTGCTTCTATTGTTTTAACCTTTTTCCTTATTCCTATAAGACGATGTGAGAATTTTCATTGCTACGAAGCATCGTATTAACTTTAGCGCTGATTACCAAATGAATCTGTTAGCTACTCCGATGTTGCTTTATAGTACTGCGATGTGCATCAATAAAAAGCTCTTGGCGTTGATCAATTCCTGAGGGATGCGCCATGTATTTGTCTTCAACTTTTTCTGTTGCTTAAGTTATTAAATGGATATCAGGTCTTTACAAGATTCGTGGTGGCCTAGCAATGTATCAAGTTAGTGTGCTTGTCCTCTCAGACAAGCGTGGCACTAATTCACCGATCCCGGAGAAAATGAAAGCATGGTGATTTTGAACGAGGGATCGAACGATCAACAACAGGTGGTATGCAGAACATCTCTAGCCACAGCACCACACCCGTCCTGTACTTCAAGATCAGTAAGGTTTGTATTGAATAAAAGATAAAAGTAAGGTGTTTTCTATCAATTAATCATTCACTAATGTGCCATGAATGCGACATCATTGGTGATATCATAGAAGTAAATACATGCACTGCGTTTTGCACACTTCTCATCATTACTTCCATATTTGGCCCCCAATAATAACTTGTGTTGACGTCTTATCAACTCAGTACTGCTATCCTTCCAGCAGCTCTGGTACCACTGCAGGTCGTGGAGAAAGAGGATGTTTAGTGAGGTTAGGACGAAAGATCTAGTTCTTTCAATAATTGAAATGATTATAGTTAGTGAACACTAAAAGGAAGAAACAAGCAAGTGTTTATGAGCGAATTCGGCAACATGAAGTAGCATGTTGTCAATGGTCTCCATTTGCGTCTTTCTCTGCTCTACTACGCGTTCGTTATCCACTTTTAGAATGGAACTAAACGCATAAATGAACTCGTTCTATCCATTCGAATGTGGAATTGACATGATAGCGGCGTGAAAACTTTGAATCCTTTAGCAATTCTAATTATTCCTTTTTTTGGGATTCTAATTACTTTTATAGAGCATTTGTGTGAAAAGTGATACGAAACATTTACAGAAAAAATTTCAACGGCGCAATTCACGGAGTGAATTACTTCGCAGTTTCACAACATTTGAATAGTTTCAGAGTAGGTTAGTATACGATATCGATGTATTCGCGTCAGCCACATAATTCCACATGAAAGTCATCGTCATACCAACCACTACTTTCTATTTTTATTATATTACTACATGTCCCGACATCACATGCACCGCATATTGTAGATTTCATCACTTTTTGTAGCAGATTCGTCTCCCCACAACCACCATCCACGAAGATCGTCGAGGTTTTTATGTGATTTCGGTCACTGCTTGAGGGTTGGAGTCGATTATTCCTGTAGTACCGGAATGGCTTCACTAGAGTATTCGCACATGGAGTGCTACAAGAGAGTCGCACTAAAATATTGTACCATTTCTCCGGCTTCTTGTAGATGCGAGACGCAGTAGGCCCTGAACGAGATCCAGCTAATCATTGAGTAGGTTGGGCGGGTCTGTCAAAGAGCAGGATCATTTCTAGTGCACTAAACTTTCCATTATAAATCATTATCTTGTTGAATTTAACATCTGTAATGGGATAGACTTTGATTCCTATGTACCGATTTCTGTTCTGTTAAAATTTCGATTGTTTCGACTTGATGTTGAACAGCTCGTGTAACACCCGGTTCTCTTTAACCAGATGTTTCTATTGACTATTAGTAATGGGAATTGTTGAGAACTTTGAGTAACGCGCTCTAGTTAAGCGAATCAAAGGCTCAAATTTGTTAGACTTTCGGCGGCAATACTAAACCTCTACACGTAAACGGAGTTGGAACGAACTTATTGGATATATTTTGTTCCTCATACAGCATGAAAACCTATTATAAATGAAAAATGTTTCCTCTTCTTTGTGTACATATAAAAAGTAGTCATAAACGCTGTCTTTCTAACAAGATCCCTGGCTAGTGGCTGTTGTTGTTTCCCTCTGTCTATTTAACTATATCAATACTCTATTACAGTGTCAAATTTTGTGGAGCAAATAAGAATGTGGCATAATTTCGGCTCCTTTCTCAGGAATTCCTGATCGAATAGACGAGTTCTCACTATTCATTTTGAACGAGAACGATCGTGTTCCTTTTCAGTGCATTATGAGAGTAAATGACGAACATAATTTATTTTGTCCTTGTATAATATAATTGTGAACCTTGATATGATGTATCTTAGGGTCTTTCTGCTGCTTTGTTCTCCATGTAGTAAGTCGCTTCAAAATTCAAAAAAAAATGAGCAAGAATTTGTAGTATTGAGATCGTGGCAGAAGAAAATAACAAACTTTTCAGTAGGTCGAAATAGAAGAATTTTCTTCCAAGAATTTCTATTTGTGAACGAAATATCCTTTTGGCTATACATGATGTATCAACGGCAACGCAAAAATCTGTGAAATTCGGCTCTCCGTTCTTCAATGAATCCTTTGTTGATTTCGCGTTTTTGTCATTTTCTCGTCATCGTTTATTGTTTTTCAGTTTCTTGAGCCACCATGAAATTATCACTCTTCTTTTTTGCAATGCATTTCCTTATTTTCAGAAATGCCATGAGGCATTGCTTGGCGTTAATGTTGCTTCTGGCTGAAGCGACACTCAGTTATAACAAGGATTATGCAAGTAAAAGCGGTAAGTTACAAAATATCTATGTCAAATTTGGTGACTTGTTTTAACATCTTCTGAGCGAATCCAAGCACTTACTATATTCGATTCGTTTCTTCGTACTAATCATCACAAACGTTTTTGAAGCCTTGCATGAGGTCCAGTGCTCCTTAATATATAATTTGATGACATATCTTGAGCCTCTCGTGAGGTCGGTTATGGCACTTATACAGTGCTAGGCACGTGTTTCGCTCCCACAGTCTCATCAGTACCACGGTGCATTTTGTTTTTGACAAGCCCTTGCAGGGGATCTATCTTCTACATATTCCTTTACATGTTCCTTCACATATGTAGAAGGTATATTTCCCTGCAAGGGGTTGGCTGAACCGAAAGGTATCATGATGCTGATGAGGCTGTGAAGCAGAAGGGCGTGTCTAGCTCTGTATAAGTGCCAAAACAGACCTCATGAAAGGTTCAAGATATCTTATCAGATTATGTATTGTTTTGAGCAAGGTCTGTAAAAACAGTTGAATGTAGAAGTATGTTTCTTGGCAACTTTCGTCTTGTTATGGATGTTATTCAATTTCAATGAAGGTCCTAGTCCACTTCCCCTGAAATCCTAGATTGACCGGACTTCAGCTGTCTCTTCGAATGATATGATAAAATCTTCCTAAACCAGTCTGGTACGGATTACACAGACCAAAGGAATAAGAGGCTTGATGGGCCTAGGGCAAGGTCTATCTAATGGTATATCTATCTAAAAGTTGAATGGTATGCTTATTGAATGGATAACTGCCACTACGTTACCCGTTTTATTTAAACCAAATTGAGAAAGAACGGGAACCATTTTTCTTAGATCAGTAAAATCGTACTAGTGAATATTATAGGGAAAGAACTCCAATATTGGGTCAGTAGCAATCCACTGAAAGGGGAGCTGATGTAGAACATAAATAAGGGTTTCATCCACGCTGATAAACAAGCTTTCATGCTCATTATGCCTCAGGTTTCCCACCTGAGAGTAAGTAGTAGACTTTCAATGCTACCACTACACCACCGAGGTACCTGCGCGCCACCACTCGTTCTTTAGTATCTCTATGTTAGCAGTCAGCTATCAACCTCTAACAGGACTGGTCTGGTATGCGCCGCTTCATAAACCCAGTTGAGCTGACAGTCATTGTATTAACTAATACTCGAAATTTACTAGTGGTAGGAACGAATGGTGGCGCGAATGTACCTCGGTGGTGCAGTGGTAGCACGCGTACCAGTGCGAATGAAACACGGGTTCGACTCCCGTCTGAGGTCGTAATTTTGCTCACCACTCAAATCTCTTAAGCATATATGAAACATTACAGCACTGCGAAAAATGCAGTAGAAATATTTGAAATTGCTAAAATCTATATTCATTACCCACATTCAGCTTGTTTCTAATTTTATATGGATCGATTCAGTCTCTTATCTATTTATTTTTAGTAACATCTTGGCAGAAAACTTTTCCTTTTCTTTATCTTAGATTGTGAATTTGGATATTGGAAATGTAGTACAGTCAAAGTAAGTTGCTTTCATGCAGATGTCACGCCATCATTTTTTTTTTACTACATGCGAATTGAGGTGCTGAATTAGAAGTGATATGGTATAGTAATATAATAACATACAGAATTTTCTTTGGTAGCTAGAGAAGTAGTTGTTATTCGACGATTGTCTTTTGTTCGATTTCAATTTTCAGCAAATTGAATCAAGACTTATTCAGCCTCTTTGAGTTTTGGAGCACGTTATGTATTCACATAGATGTCAAATCTGTGTTCATTGTTAAATAAAAGCAATCTTCGTTAAAATATATAAAAAGAGCTCGTAGTGCATTGATGGGGCGATCTTCTTTATTTCATGATATAAACGGCCCAACCCACCCAGACGTTGGTTTGGCCCCACTACGTATTACTTCTTAGCAGCAATCGATTCGAAGACCTTTCTGGACAGTGGATATGAGAAATTGAATTAAATGCAAGAAGTGCTAAAATCCGCACACAGTGATAGATGTAACTTCACTTTTATATCAGTAAATAAGGGGAGTAAGGGACCATGAAGAAAGAGGCCTAAACAATCAATGTATTCGATTTTCGAAGTTTAGACTGTTTGACTACAGTCTACGGCCGACAATATTCTTGAGGTTTAGTGAGCCAGCAAGCAAAATAATATCAACGTTATCGCCACCTCCAAAACGTCGATGAAAATGATTCGATATCGTGTTGAGTTATGCCAAAGATCAGAAAACTTACTAAAATAAATGTCGCTGTATTTTCAGCATTTGTTGTGCTTTTGGGCTTGTTTACTGCAAATTTCAAGCTTTGTGGAAAACTTTACTTTGTGTAATAATGCGGATCCCATCACCTCTTCGCTCGTTTTATTACCTCTCGTTCTAAATTCATGAATGTCTCTTAGCTTACCTGTAGTTTAATTACTGCTGGTGCATTATTTGATCCTAATGATTGAAGTTGAATGCTGGTGACGTTGATTTTTCTCAGAATCATAGGATAGCTCCACTAGAAGGCCTTCAGGCCCTTTGTATCAACTGATTGCTAGCATACGTTGGTATTAGAGAGCTTTTCTTAGCAACTTTTGGTACAAGTTTCCTGGGGAAGGGAGTCTTGGTAGGCTCAAAAGGGTATTCACCTAAGCAACACACGTGTGTTAGTGCACAGCATATCTAACACTGTGTTTCCTGAGCAGATTTTTGTGAAGGAATGATGACTAAATTTCTCTGCTTCTTGTTTATGCTCATTTTGGGACACACGGTTCAATTCATATCCCTCAAATTTACTACTCTTTTGTTCCCACTGCTAGAAAACAGAACTGTCATGTCACTGATTTCAAATGAAGATAATGTGCTTCACTAAATGAGAAGAAATCAACTAGCTCATGGTGTGGAGCAAAATGTGTTGTTGAGAGAGGATTACTGACTTTTTGCATGTTTTTATATGAATTCTTTCTATATTACCGTAGGAATTCCGTGTTCACTAATGGCCACCATAACAACTTCCTTCTTAGGAGACGGAGAACGTTTTGTTTACTCAGGAGTTGTAGAGGAAGAAGCAAAAGTGCATGTTTCGCCGCTGAAACGATTTATTAATAAGTTTCAAAAAAGTGGCCATATGAGAAATTGTGTTGAAATATTTTTCATGCCAGACTTATTGGAAATCTTCCTAGTTGTCTTCAATCAAAACATGGGTACTTCTTTGGAAAAATTGCGCAAGTGATCTCATGATTATTGTTTGAGCCAACATGTCACGTGGTCTGTTATGGGCTCTTGTACAGCCCGAAACGCGTGTTTCGGCCTTGGTAGCTTTGTCAGTCGGGCACGCCCTTCGTCCTTGGCCAGTCCTCTCGGGATGCTCCAATTCCCCTACTTACAGTAGACGACGACAAACGACTTAAACGTGCCGTCAAGTGGAGTTAATCCCTAGATCGTCAATTATTATTGCTTGGTATTTTTGAAATACTGTACGGTTCGATTCAAGTGTTTCTTAAGACCACGCTCAAATTTCAACAAAAGCTAAAGGATAAAGCTCTCGGCGTTGATCAATCCCTGAGGGATGCGCCATGCATTCGACTTCAATTTCTAACTTCGTTTGAGGTGACTCAATGCATATTTGGCCTCTACAATGACTCGCAGTGGCCTCCCGCTGAACCGAGTTAGTGCTGCTTATCTTCCCAGACAAATATGAGACCTTCTGGTACCAATTTACCGACCCCGGAGGGATGGATGGTTTGGTGAGCCATGAGCGCGAGATCGAACCACTGACCTCGTGTGCGACGCAGAGCACCTCTAACCACTGCTCCACATGCGCTCCAAATTCAATATGTCTCATAATTATTATTTGAGCCAACACGTCATTTGGTCTGTTAAGGGTTCTTGTATGTCTTTGTGTCAAGGACCAAAACATGTGTATCGGGCTGCACAAAGCCCACAACCGATTGCATGACATGTTGGTTCAAATACAATTATGAGATATATTGAAATTTGGACTTGGTCGTAAAAAAACACTCGAATCGGGCGATATAACCCAAGTGAGTATTATGTAGTATACTGATGAAGAATATATCGTATGACAGTAACCAATATCACAAATATATGATAACATAAAGGTTGAACTTCCTGGAGTGAAAAAAAGCCGTCTATAGTTCTTCATTGTGTGAAATGATTCAATCTCCAACGATAAGCTTAAAGTGTGACAATGAGCAACACAATTATAAATACTCTTCCAACCGTTAGCCTTTATATTATTTGTTTGCGACCCTCGGAATGTTGATACTTTTTCAAAATGACAAGTAGGCCTACTCTGTTGCTAGTCACTACCATCAGTTTCATTGAAATCGGCTCTTCCAGTGGTGTATCGAAACACGTACTTGTTGTAGAAATTGACAGAAATTGAGAGAAGTAGAAACCTAATAAAGAAAATGAGGACTAACTTTTGTATGGAATCCCATTTAAGAAGGAGAATGAAGTACTGAAGAAACAACTGCCAACTGATAGTTATTCCTATTACTGAGACGATTTCTACAGTACGGCTATTCATTCGCGCAAGTGGTTGCTAGTTACGCCGTAATAGAAATGAACAATTTGCAAGTCGACATGATCTGCTCCGAGCCCATTTCTCTCATGCTGATCTAAGCAAGCCACGGACCTCCCTCTTTGAGGGATCCCGCCCGGTTAGTCGCGAGGGCACGTGGCGCGTCCCCAGGTGGTGGATAGGGGAATAAAACGCGAACCAAAAGCGACCGTGTGCTTCCCAGAGACGCAGGTGGATTCAGGGGACGAGCTCCCTGCTTCTGCAGTGCCGACTTGACAAAACTCTATTTCTACGAGTCAAGTCGGCCAAAAGCCTGCAATCAAGCGGCTGGGAAGTACATGGGAGGCGGTTAGGAGTCGCCTCCAACAAATAAGCTCCTCCCGCTCCTCCGAGAGAGACTGGCAAGCTACTCGTGAGTACCCAGCCCCCACGTTTAGAGCCTGGCAAGCTACACGTTGGGTATCAAAAATGCCAAAAACAGTAACAAATATGGGCCTCATTCCCCTGACCCCGAAAGAGCCCCTGGTACGGCAGCGCCAGGTAGGACGAGTACGGAGAGGCTGCTAAAATCTCAGGGCCGAACTAGGCTGCCAAGATCGAAACGGACTAAAATGACGATCTGTACCTACAATGCGAGAACCCTTGCTCAACAATCCGCTGTAGAAGATCTGTTGATTCAAGCAAGAAGAATAAGGTACGACGTCATTGGCCTGGCTGAGACGAGAAGGCGCCATCCTTTTCACGCTGTCTATGACACCGGAGAAGAACTGTTCCTTGGAACATGCGATCGCAGAGGTGTCGGTGGCGTTGGCGTCCTCGTCAAATCGAATTTGACCGTGAACATTGATTCGTTCGAACAACTAACAACCCGCATCGGACGATTACGGTTGAAACGATGTGGTTCTATGCCGGCTTTGACCATCTTCGTTGCTTACGCACCAACATCAAGCTATGACGAAGACGAAGTCGAAGCGTTCTATATGGACCTCGAAAAATTCTTCAGAGAAGATCATACATTCTTCAAGGTCATTGTCGGAGATTTTAACGCAAAAATTGGACCTAGAAGAACGTCTGAAGAACGTCACATAGGGACCCACGGACTAGAATGGAATGAACAGGGTGAGAGGCTATCCGAGTTTATCATGACGACCCAAACCATCCATGGTAACTCGCAATTCCAAAAGCCTCTCTCTCAGCGATGGACGTGGGAGTCTCCCAATGGAGAGTACCATAACGAAATAGATCACATCATAGTAAATCGAAAGTTTTGCCTGACCGACGTCGCTGTTGTTCCCAAGTTCTACACGGGATCAGACCATCGCCTCCTTCGCGCAACGTTCCGATTTTCGAGGAGAGGAGAGAAAGCCGCTAAATTCAAACAACGACGTCCCAGAACTACCATAAACTGGGATGTATTCAAATCATTAAACGGATCTTGGGACGATACCGTTGTCGACAACACTGACGAAGAATACGATCGACTCGTTGAATATCTTCACGTTGGCGCTAAAAAAGCCGAAAGTTCTAAGGTCACGAAGAGACGCTTGTCTCCGCAGACACTCGAGCTGATACGTCAACGTGGAATCGCACGAGCCGCAGGCAACCGAAACCTTACGTCCGAACTTGCGAAACGATGCAGAGAAGCGATAAAAGAAGACCTTAAAGAGAGAAGAGCCGCAGTTATGGCAGAAGCTGCAGAAGCTGGGAAGAGCATTCGCAAAGCCCAGCGAGGCTTCGCCAACTATAAGACCAAGATGATTGCACTCCGATACCCTGACGGGACACTTACAGCTTCCAGAAGGGCTATGGAGAAAATCATCCACCAGTACTACTCGGATCTCTTCGCTAGCCATGTTCTCTTACCGTCATATAAATTGAAAGAGGACGAATATGTCGTTCCACCGGTCATTCCTTCCGAAATCCGACATGCTATATCGTCGGTGAAAAACAGAACAGCACCCGATCCAGACAGGATTAGACCAGAACACCTGAAGAACCTGCCGCCAGTTCTCATCAACACCCTGGCTCGGCTCTTCACTCGCTACCTGTCAGAATGCAAGGTCCCTATTCAATGGAAAACCAGCAAGACCGTATTGTTGTTTAAAAAGGGAGACCTTCACGACATAGGCAATTATCGCCCAATCTGCTTGCTGTCCGTTGTCTATAAACTCTTTACTCGAGTCATCCTGAACAGGATTGACAGAACACTGGACGAAGGACAGCCATGCGAACAAGCAGGGTTCAGAAAAGGATTTAGTACCATGGACCACATCCACACGATCACAAGACTCATTGAAGTTTCGCGAGAGTACAAACAACCACTCTGTCTCACTTTTATCGATCTGAAAAAAGCCTTTGATTCAGTGGAAACAGAAGCGGTTATAGAGGCTCTGGATAACCAGGGCGTCCCTACTCGGTACATAATGATCCTTCGTGAGCTTTATAAAGATTTCACGACCAGAATATCTCCATTCTACAACAATATCACCATTGACGTAAGAAGAGGGGTTCGACAAGGCGATACAATATCGCCAAAATATTCACTGCCACCCTACAAAACGTCATGCGAACATTAGAATGGGACGAAATGGGAGTGAAAATTGACGGTCGACAATTAAACCATCTTCGCTTTGCTGACGATATCGTTCTCATAACACCAAACATCAGCCAAGCGGAACGAATGTTGACTGATTTCGATAACGCCTGTGGAAAGATCGGTCTTCAACTGAATCTAACGAAAACAATGTTCATGAGGAACGGATGGGTTTCTAATGCCCCATTCACGCTCAACGGAACGACAATTTCCGAATGATCCAGTTACATCTATCTAGGTCGTGAAATCAACATGATGAACGACCTAGCCCCAGAGTTGAGCAGGAGGAAACGAGCGGCTTGGGGAACGTTTAAGAGCATCGAAGATGTAGTGAAGAGGACAAAGAACATCCGACTCCGTGCCCACCTTTTCGACTCGACAATTATCCCTGCCCTAACGTATGAAGCAGAAACCTGGTCGCTACGTAAGCAGGATGAAAGATCACTTGCCGTTATCGAACGCGCAGTCGAAAGGTCGATGCTAGGAGTATCTCGTATTTCGCAAATGAGACAAAGGATCCGAACTTCCGACCTACGTCAACGATCGAAAATCAGAGACGCCGTTCTACACGCCAGGATATCGAAAATAAGGTGGGCCGGACACGTGATGCGCTTCAACGACAACCGATGGACGAGAGCCGTCACCGACTGGATTCCTCGGGACGTCAAGCGCTCTAAAGGAAGACCACTGACCCGTTGGTCCGATTTCTTCACGAAAGCGATGGAAGAAAGATATGATGCTCGGCGAATTCCTAGAGCAAGGAGGACCCACTGGGCTACTCTTGCACGCGATAGGGAAAAATGGAAGAGTTGCTGGTACCCGCTCGAGTCACTCGACGATCAACGGGACGACAGGTGATACGACAGGTGGTGATACAGGTGATCTAAGCAAGAATCTGGAGTGACGTGCAATACACACATGGTGGCCGGTTTCCGTAACCGGACTCATTAAGCCTTCCACTCTTCCGGGGTTCTCAGATTGGTACCAAACTTGTGTGGGAGGATAGCAGAATAGGCTTACACGTCGGTAGGCCCTTGCGGGTCATTGTACAGGCCATACATCCATTCAATCACTTCTAACGACGTTCGATGAGTTGAAATGAATGGACGCATCCTTTGAGAAATGACCAAAGCCAGACGCTTTATCCCTTTTTGTTTTCATCCGTTTTTTCACATAAGATTCCAACCCTTCTAGAACAAGCATGATTCCAGAACAAATTGCTCAATCTAATTAGTGAAATTATGGAGAACTGCGTTCTATTATCAAATCTCTTATTAACTTGTCACAGAGATGTAGCCTTCTTTTACTTTTTAATAAAAATCGTGAAAAATAATAGGAATAAAGTAATGTAGAAGTTATGTGACGCTTAGGAAAATAGCATTATCGACATCAATCAATCTATGCCATGTATCGGCTCCATTCGTGCCATTGTAAAGTTGCTTGAGTGCAAATCTAGTCTATTCAATCACTTAAGGTGACTTACCTTTTCAATTTAACGTCTTAATCTCCCTAAACAAGTTTTGTAAGATTTTACTGACCCCGCAGGTATTGAAGGCACGGCGTAAGGCACGGGTCTGACCAACGACATGCAGAGTACTCTGATCGGTATTGGAATATGCATAAACAACTTGTTCAGAATCCATAAAAAGTAAAAAGGATAGAGCACTCAGCAATGATCAATCCCTAAAGGATGCGTTATACATTGGCCTATAATTCTTAGGTTTGTTTCAGCTGAATCGATAATGCTATCCTCCTAGACAAGTTTGGTAACAATTCATCGACCCCTGAGGTATGCAAGACTGATGAGTCTTGGTGCGGAATCAAACCAGCGACCATTGATTGACCGCTCATATGTGTCGCAGAGCGCCTCTAACCACTGGGCCACATGCGCTCTTTTGAAATCTATAATATTTGAGAGAATTATCTGAATGAAGATCGAGAAAGCCATCAGGTAAAACGAGCCCTAAGAAATTTTTCATTTTTATCAATTGTAGGCATGAGTGCACTAGTGCTATCAGGAAAACGAAGCTGAACCCCTTTCCCAATGCTCTCCCGCAAATCTATATGGGAACGCCCTAGCTTGACTACCCCCTAAATCGTAAAGAAAATCGTCTTGACCGGCGCTCAAAACATTCGTAAAGAAGACAAAATCCTCAAGCAGAAACTAAAAGAGCGTATGTGTGTTGTAACTAAAAGAGTGTATGTGTGCGTAAAAGTGTATGTGTTCGAAAACCTTCGTGAAGGACATATGTGAGGAAACAATATCGAATTCAAGAAGTGTTGAATCCACACAGCATATGTAATAGAGAATCGTGTATAAAAATTGTAGTTTGTTATGTATACTTTTGATGATTCAGTGATGAAATTACGATGTTACCAATGTAATCAGCCGTACCAATGCGGTCATGGTATATGCTCTGGCGACATATGCGTGAAAACTTCAAGTACGTTGTATAATTCTGTTCCGTTAATCTAGACATATTTTCTCGTTGAAAACTAGAGCTTAAATTTTTTTCCTAATACTGTTGAAGTTATAAACACTCGCTAAAGTGGTCCGACAGTACTGCTCTGCCATGAAATACAAATACGTGATATGGAATAAAGATAAGGAACAAGGGTACTTTTCCGTTATGTGATCTGCGTTTTGTCCCTTTGTAAAAAACGTATTTCTGGTCTTTTTCAATGTTCAAATAGTCCTTAGTTACAAAAGTAAAAAGAACCTGAATGGTATATCTCATCTTCAAAGAAAGCCTTCTTATTGCACTAAGAAAAGCAAGAATGAAATTTTGTTTCCCATTAAAAGATTTCTCGCTGACCAAAGCTTCTCCTTCGGAGTTTTATCAACCCAATTGATAGATCAAATCGTAAGAATTTCAACAACTTGCTTGGTTTTCATGAAAGACCTGGTATCACGGCGCAACAGCCAAAAGAAATTGGGTTTCTCAAGAAATGTATCACTTCAACTATCCTCTATTCACTTTGATCCATTGGGTAAGCGTATCTTTTGATAGTTTTTAATATTTGAATAATTATCGATAGCTAAAATCAAAAAAATTTGAATGGCGTACTTCAGCCTCAAAAAGGCGCTTTATTGCATAAAAAAGCGAAAAATCATAGTTTGTTCCTCATTCGAAGATCACTCGCTGATCAGGGCCTCTCTCCTATCATAGTTTTAAAGACCAACAGTAGATTAGGTTCCAGGAATTCCAGTAGTGTTTTTGGTTTTCCTCAATGATTTATAAGAACCAAAAGAAAATTGGGTTTCTCAATCAACGCTTATTTCAGTTTTGCGAAGCCCAATCTTCTAATGGCTGTTACACCATGATACCAGGTCCATATTTAAGAACTAATGAATCTTTGAAGGTTTTAGAATGTGATCTATCAGTTGGTTATGAAAACTCCAAAGGGAAAGCTTTGGTCAGCGAGAGCTCTTTGAATGATAAGCAGAAATCTATTTTTGCTCTTTCGGCTCAATAAAAAGGCTCTTTTGAAGACAAAACACACCACTAAAATTCATATAAACTGAGCTATCGAATGGTTGCTTGTGAAAACGACCAAAAATACGCTTTTTCAAAGGTATCGAATTGAGAAGCGGATAATAGAAGTGATCCAGTTTTGCGAAACCCAATGTTCTTTTGGCTGTGACAGCGTAATGCGTGGTTCATTTTGAAAACCAAATGAATCAATGAAATTTTTAGAGTTTGATCTATCGATTGATCGATTGATTACTAAACATCTGAAGGAAAAGCTTTGGTCAGCGAGAAATCTTTGAGTGAGGAACAAAATATTGTTTTTGCTCTTTCAGCGCATTGGAAAGGCCTTTTTGAGGATATAATACATCGTTCAATTCTTTTGATTTGAGCTACCAAGTAATTGTTTGGTCGTCAAAAAGAAGCGCAAAATTAGCTTTTCTGAAAGGTCGAAACGGAGATCAGGTATCGGAAACCGAAACAAGTGAAAGTAGTTAACAAAAACTGAGTCTGTTCGTAATAGCTTTCTCCTAAAACCTTATAAATTCGTTCTTGGATAAGAAATGCGTTTTGCAATAAACAGTTTCTTGAATTGTCTAATGTTTGTGGTACGCCATGAATTTTTGCTTAGTAATGCTATCTTGAACAAGTTCAGAATAAAGTACTCAAGCAGCATCCAAAATTCCCAAAAATACAGTGCAGAGTTAACACTTGTAAGATTAAAGTGAATATTTTCGATTGTTTTCAGTATCACAAAACAATGCCTATGTGAGTAAAGGATGCGAAAATGTGACGTAAGTATTTAATCCAATCGATTTTTTTTCTTTAATCTTCAGCTGCATAATTATTTGAATTGAAACTATTTGCGTGAGCTTCGAGGAATTCTAAGAAATTGGTAAATCGATCGAACTTCTACGGCAGATCCACACCATATTCTGCTGAACCAGTAATCTTCCAATAGCTTGGTTTCCTTAAATCCATCTCAACAATTTCTTTTGGATGTGCTCATGGGCTCGGCTACTACTTGATTCTTCATTCTGATCTTTTTTACGAATGGCGTTGATTGCTCGCTGAGAATATCTTTTGTGATTTTCTGGTTTACCCCTGCTATGACGTCTTTAAGAGCGCATGTGGCGCAGTGGTTAGAGGTGCTCCGCGTCGCACACGAGGTCAATGATTTGATCTCGCGCTCATGGCTCACCAGGCCATTCATCCCTCCGGGGTCGGTATATTGGTATCAGACAGGTCTCAGGCTTGTCTGGGAGGATAAGCAGCACTGACTCGGTTCAGCGGGAGGCCACCGCGAGTCATTGAAAAGACCAGATATGCTTTCAATCACCTCAAACGAAGTTAAAAATTGAAGTCGAATGCATGGCGCATCCCTCAGGGATTGATCAATGTCGAGAGCTTTATCCTTTATTCTTTATCCTTTGTGACGTCCCTAAACTTGCACCGTGACTAGTCATCAACTTTCGGAGATTTGAATATATTCTCAAACAAATCTGATGCTATCTTTTCAACACGGGAATGTATGGCTTGATTGATCTAGGGCGAAGTCGAAACAGTAGTTTACATGCATTATTACATTGTATCTCTAACATTTTTATTTCGATGATCGCGATAATTAAAGATTTATTGAGTATTAGGAAGTTTCTATAGGTGCTCATTAGGTTAAACTTTCCGAATAAGCAATGAAATTGAATAAGAGCCTATGTCGATATAACATTAGTATCACCTGTCTAGAAAATTTTTTTCGCCACATATCTTATTGTAAGTTTATGTAGTTTGTTTGAATCAAAATAAATATTGACTTGGTGTAGACGTGATTATGGTTTATGAATCGATGAAATGCGCCGGTTAATATTGAAATATATTCTGACAGTGAATGTGATTATGTTATACATTCTTTTAAGGTGGCATTAGCCGCTTATATCTTGCTGTTAATGCATTACTTGCTGTTCATTCAAAATTTTATTTCAGACAATAAAGGATGTCGGATGGCGCAAAAGTAATTGCGCCTTCAAATCGTAGGTTTAAAAGTGGTCGTAATGCAACAGAAACAAATTGCAACATCAAGAAGGGATTTGACCCAGTTTCTGCTAGCGAACGCAAAGTGGTGGTTCAATGTTTTAAAGGGATACGTATTTCAGCAATGCATAAACCGCAAATACTTTCTTACCAACCTCGTTAGAAGTTATGAGAAAAAAGTTATCGAAGCTGATCTTCTTAAGACTATACGAGATATTACAGAAGAACTCGACTTCAAACATTACACAATCTTGCCATTTGAAACAAAATCCAGAAGTGATTGCGATTTCAAAACGGTCTTACACCGCAATAATTTTTTTCACCAACCTGATTTAATTGTCTATTGAGTCATATTTCTTTAATACACCGTTTCAGTTCTCTTTACGTCGCTTACTTTTATTTACTGTTATTCAAAGACATTGCTAGTTTCCATGGGCACCCGTTACAATAATGACAAGAATTTATAGGAAATTACAGTGTATTCTTCAGACTTCATGACACGACGTGATTATCAAACTCACTAGAAAATTCCTGGACACTTTTGTATTCATTGTTACACTAATCATAGACTTTTCGGACGATTCTTTTGCATAAAATCTATTCAAAGGAAAGTAATGGCCTGTCGAAAACACCAGTTTTACTGCAAAATAACAGTGCTTGCATTTATCTGTTATGGGCTAAGCCGATGCTCATCGAAAAGATTTTCAGGATACGCGCTTTCAGTTAACGTTTTTTTACGCTTGCGCAAGCGGTCAATGGAAATTTCGAGGATTGTATCACCAAATTCTTGCACTGTTCTACCAGATCTCTTTATTTGATAAATTTCCATTGAGTTCTTCACATTAATCATCCAACGGACAATGAATTATATTCCACTAAGTCAATGTCTTAGGTGAATTCGTTAATATTTGCACAAATAACAAGATTAGTAATGTTTCCAGCCCAGTATTCTATCATTTATGGTAATGGGCAACATACTGGTAGTGATCCCATCCATTTCACGAAGTGCCAACCTAGTTGGACACTGTTTCGGTCTCACAAGAGGTTCGATAACCCTGTCATCCATTTGGGTCTAAAAATTTGTACCACTTTGTCTGGATACCAGCAAGACTGTCACAGGTTTTCAGAGAAAGTCCGCTTCGAATAATAATAATTGTAATAGTAATGTAATAATAACAATGAATATTAATGCAACCTAAGCATAGAGTAATTGAGCCAAGGTGAAGGATGTGAGAATAGGCGCTTCTGTTGGAAAATAAATCACTTATGGTGATACTCCATTTAGCTTTGATACTGTACTGGAACACTCTCTGCTGTAATTGTGGTGCGGTGATTAGAAGTGGCCGTGAATGCTACCTAAACTAAGTCATTGGCCCAAGTTCAGGACTATCCAAATCCTGCTTCTCTCCAGGATGATGAATAGTTAGAAAATTTTCCTTCAAGCTTAAAAATACTGGTTTCATACATCGGCAGCTCATTGGATCCTACTGGGTGGGCAAAATACACTTCCTTAGGAATGGAACAATAATTTACAGTTTCTCTTGATCCTACATCATTATCTATCGGAGGATTCAATTGTTTTTGTATGGAATAGATTTGAGCGTTTTGAATCTCAAAACTTTAGGCATGCTGTGAGCCACTACGAACCCCAGATGAAGCTGAAGAGTTATTGCCGTACAGAAGTGGTGTTCGGCATTGAAAGCACAATCTGCTACTGCCGTGTGACGGCGACTTTTGCAACATGTCACCGTCACTTCTACCTTTCTGGTCGTTATTATACCTTCGTTACTTCTAAGAATCTTGTGACATCGATGATCCATTTCGAAGATGCGCCTGTTAAATATAAAGGCTCAGATGTTTCAATATCTCCAACATTTTTGTGTCCATGATCCCATGTGCCTTCAGGAAAAAAAAGTGAAGTGGAAACAACGATAGTAATATTATGGTGTTCGTAGAAGCAGTGTTTTATTTGGATAATGGTCCGAGAATTCGCATTTTCTTTATGATGAGTAGTGTTTTTAACAAATCTCTTTATCCGTTCTATTCGTCTTGATTTCTAAAGCTTGTAAATCGTCTACAGAAAACTACTGGTTCTGTCTTTCATTGAATGATATATTGATGATTTATTTCCTTGTTGGGACCCCGCACTGACATATCAGATCATGGTGTTGTCTAAATCTATCATGTAATTAACAGACAATAATTATCATATCTCTGTTGTTACAGTAGACATTTTACCATTCATGCGATGAATATTAAAACAGTATGATAGTGAATTGCACCATCAATAGTTATTGCTACTTCATGGAAAGCTAGAACTATAACAAATACAATAGAATCTTATTGGACAAAACGTCTGAACGACCAAAGTGTAGTATGAACATTACGAAAACTTATCAGCATTTTACCCACATGGTACCTCTTGGTGTCAAGGCACAACCGCCTTTGCACATGTACCACATTTTAAGCACCGAGTGTATTATAGTAGAAGTTGCACGAGCATATAAGTACATAATTAGCAATAAGTGTACCAAACATGAAGTGATTAGATTGAATTGAACGAGAACTCTTGGACACAACGGAATTGCAACACCGAACTAATGAAGTGAACGGTTAACAAGTGAACTGGATAGCGTAAGATAAATAACCAGCACTAGCGTCTAGTGATGCCCATTCGATCGGCCACATGCAGACAGGTAAGCCGTGCTTCTTGATCATCTGAATCCAATGTGCATAACCCGTAATGTCGCCCATACGACCGATTACACAATGGCCAAAAGACAACGGTTGCCGGTGGAGTCATGGCAAAAATCTGAAAGTCGACAGCTTCAGGAATGACTTATTGGCACAGCATAAGGCTTTGTAGAAAATGGAAAAGTTGATCAAGTTTAGCTTCCATTTTTCGTACACCATGTCCAAGAAAGCCGACCAAACAACTACACTGATCAAAGAGCTGAGATCTTACTTCACAAAATACCTAACAATTCAAGCATTAGATGAATGAGATGGCTAGAAAGCTTCCCGATTTTGGTTGATTATCACTTGTCATCACGTTTTAGTAAGGATAAAAGCGTTTTCTGATAATTAATGTGAACACACTAAGTACTAGCCAGCAAGAAAGTTTATTAGTCGCTATTAGCCCTTCATAGAACTTGGTTGTAAATTGCAACTCTCAACTTCAGAAATAGCAATGTACTTTTCTATTATTAGAAATACCTCAATAACACGATGTGACAACGGTCGAGTTTCACCGGCGACATGTGGAAAAGAAATGATTCGGAAAACGAGGCATCACCAGACGATGAGCTAAGTGAAGATGATACGATGAGGAAGAGACTTGGAGGAAGTGCTGCAAAAGTAACGGTTTACTCGATAATAATTTGGGAAGAGAGTAATACAAAACATATGGCTGTAAAGTAGGTCATTATACTACTGGTGAATTGCGTGGAATAAAGGGATCAGCTATGAGACGCGTTCCATTGAAAGACTGTTTGACAATCGCTGGAGATCTCAACATGGACACAAGGTCTTTTTTAAAAATAATAAGCACAGTGGTCACTTGTTGA
>JAHQIW010006767.1:0-33922 GCA_019055375.1 Parelaphostrongylus tenuis | reverse complement strand
TTCCCTTCCCCCCCCTCCCCCCTTCCTCCTCTCTTCTCCTCCTCCTTTCCCTTCCCTTTCCCCCCCCCCTTTCCCTCTCCCCCCCCCCCTCTCCCCCTCTTCTCTCCCCCGCCCTGTCCTCTTCCTTCCTATCTTTCCCTCTCGTCCGTCTCACTTGAATCCGCGTCCTGGCACCTCTGTCTGAGTGATGCCAGCCTCCTCATCCTCTGTCCTCGCACTCTCCGAATACTAACACCTCAACACAGGTAAAACTCCAGTGAATCTACGCCGCGCTCATACCGCCAGCTGCCGGTACCCCCCTTGTCTCCGCCCAAATTTTCGTCCCCCCCCCCTTCTATCCCTTCTTCTCCTCTATACTAGCCGCCCCATGCCCCTCGACCCCTCGCTTTACTCCCCCCCTTCACCCCCCCATCGACAAGGTACTCACCTATGCTCCGCACGACCTCTCCCGCGAATCAGGCCGTCGAACTTTTGAATTGTTTCTCTTTCAGCCTACCTTGATGCAAATCGAGTTTTTCAATCTAGCTGGTGCCGTCGTTCGCACGTTCACCAACACCGGCAATACGTTAGCGGTAATGGTGAGTATTCTAATTTTCTGTCTGGACGTGCCTGGCTTTCAACCTAGTTGGCGTTTACCGCCTCGTTACCGTTTTTGTTAACCGCTTTGGACCGAGTGTTGCAGAAGTGATAGACTGGCCAATCGTTCGATAGCTGGAAAATTCCGGTTTCAACAGTGGATTTCGTTTCCAAGGAGACTTATTACTGTGCTTAGCAATGACAAAAAGAAAATCTATTTTGATACTCGTGCGAACAACTTGTGCTCGGCTAGGACTCTCCTTGGTTTATGATTTTTGATAATAATTCAATAACTATTTGATAGCATAACTCTTTTTAATTCTATACTAAATTTCTGCCTGTGAAATTTTCTTAAGAGTGCTGTAAGGATGAAAAAGAAAGATTACGCTTTGTAGTCAAGCACATAGCTAAGTGCTTGAACTTCTTGATTTTCCTAATTCAAAAAATGCGATGTCGCTAAGTTGACGATTTAGATCAAGGAGTAAAAAAAAAACAAGAAAAGTGAGAAGAAAATCAAGGAGTTATTCAATCAATGCCGAAGTTAATCGATAGTCGGTCATGGGAGTTGCCTGAGCATCATCGCGGGTTTATTCTGGTAATGTCAAAGAAATAAGAAGCTGTGTGTCCATGACAATAGAAATCTTTTATGCAATTGTTTGAGGGTTGAAAATGTTTTCGAAGAGATAAAAAATTCCGCAAAATCAATGAAAACGGCGCGTTTTCGGGCGGCAGGTAAAGCCCTGCGCACAACGCTATTCAAAAGAGTGCAATTTTCGCTACTCATTTTGAAAATTTTCCTCTGTTTCAAGATAATAATTTGAATTTCTCTCAATTTTCCCAGCCCATTTTTCTTTGCGTCACTCAAATTGCTCTGAGGATGGAACGTAATTTTCCTTTTCGCTCTAACATCAGATTGTGAAGACTTTTTCAAAACTCAAAATCAGTTCCAAATTCATTATGAGATTAATACTATCAAAGGCTCTTAATTATTTTAGTGAGGAGCCGGCCACTGATACTAGTCGAGTGGAGAAATTAAATCAAGTGTGATACATGACTATATTTTATCTCTTACACAGCGCTAAGAAGGCTTTTTTAGAAATAATGACTTAAGCTACGGAGTGGCTTTCAAAGCCGCGCGGAAAAGTTTATAGCAAAAAGGCTTTGTCCTGGAAGAGTTAATGATGTGGCACAGAGTAAACCATAATGTTGCAGGTATTTTGTCGTGATGGAATCTGGACAGTACAGAACGGCACTGGGTGGTTTTACACAATCGCTACGGTAATAAACCTTAAATTCCGACTTTCATTAAACCTCGATCTAGATCATCAATACCTTGCATTACTGATGGGCTATTTTGTGGTTCTTATAAACCTTTTTTATTATGGCTACCTTTTGACGGTTTGCCCCTTCATCATAACCGAGATGGTTTGACGTCGAGTGTTCACAGCAGTTAATCATCCGAAGTTGGTCTTTGCAGCCATAGAGTTGAGAGAATCGAATAGGATCAATCACCAAATAGTCTTAGTCGAGACGGCAGTCATAGTTATGATTTATAAAAAGCCTCGTCTTGTATAAAAACGCAGGATTGTTGTAGTAATATCCATCCTCTCTAAACTCATGGTACGAATTCTCTATTTGATGGTGTTTAGGTATCATGCTCCCAGAGTGGATCAGCAGGTGCAGATCGGGGTTTTGTCGTTGGATCAGCCGTAAGCTAACTCATTCTGAGGAATCTAGAATTTATTTGATTTTGTAATAATAATAGATAATAACGCAGTTGACTACGCTTTATGAGAGCTGATGAATAATAAATGGTAATAAATTCTGTGAATCATTTTTGCTTTATCAACCGTTTTCGCCCAGTTCTCTAATTCTGTTCTTCATGTTGCCATCCCTCATCCACGAAGTACGGAGCTGTGTATGGATCCGGTATTAATTAGAGAGTTAAGCTTTCATCATGATCGACTTCCAAGTCGATGGGCTAAATCCTTTCAAAGTTGTAAAAAGCTCTGAAGGGAGCATTTACCGTGAGCAGGGGACTGCTTTTGTTCCATCAACGGGAGACTGCAGTAAACAAGTCTGGCCACCAAATTCCCGACTGCGAAGTGAAAGAGAGATCAGTCCTGATCAAGGTAACGTGTTATAATATTTTTGGGCACAGCATTTCTAACTAAGACACTTCTGCGCCCATATAAGTTAAATTCAAAGCTAGCTTTATCTTGTTTCAGAAAAGCAAGTGATATCTGTTGCTAAACAGTTTGATGTTCCGTCTCACAGTGTTTTTCATTATGCGGATCCCAGTGCTAACATTTGATTGATTTTCCGTCTTTTTCTTGAACGTGGTAGAATACTGGTTGAGCGCGTCTCCTTATACTCTCTAGAATAGCCGGGTTATGGTGTTCCACACGGCACTCATTGTTGACTGCTGGGGAGTGTTGGGAGGTGCGTGATCAAACCCACGCTGGGCCGTGACAAACATCACAACTACTTTGCCACGGCCCAGCCCCTCCCCTTCCCCCCTTCCTCTCCCTCCGTTTAAGTAAATTATTCTATCTGAATAGCGTCAAGACAAGTAAAGTACAGTGGTATGATGTAATTAATAATTGGCTATAATCTCTTCTAGCATAAATCACATGGAGAAGGGAAATTGCTCTAAGACACCGTGATATTCTGTAATAATGCACAGTGAAGAAGTTGCAAGAAACGTGATCTGACGGAGAGCACTTGCTAAAAGTAAAATGAGTGGCCACAGGGAACAAAATCGATCTTTTCAATAGCTTTCCATTCCCTCGTAGGTAACTCTAGGTTGTTGGATATTTTCATTAGGTACAATAACTTCGACTCTGACAGAAACGAGTTTCATGACGGAATACAAACAAGATTACATAGCTTTATTTAAATATCACGTAGAAGACGAAGAGACAGGAGAAACGATGTTTAATCTGGTAAAGCAGCGTGGACACTATCTCACTTAGGGGTTGGGTTCGCAGGCAGACTATCATTGTCTTTTCGCTACTTTCTTTCTTTGCCATGAAATGCTATCGGCTACAGTAACCCTATTTCTGGAAATGATACAAGTCTATGACTGATAAATAGTGAAGCACAAAGAAGTACAGATGAATGCTAGTTTGAAGTTGGAACAAAGGAAAGCACAGATCCCACCAGCTGCTTACAGTCTGTAGACAAGAAATCCTATCCTCAATTCGAAGAAAGGAGGGAAGGCGCAGCCGAGTGGTTGTTGTCCGTTGCGGGCCCGGAGCAAGGGTGATCCCCATTCCCCAGTACTTTCCGACAGCCGACAATAAACGTATTATGGGACACCACAGCCAGGCTATCCTCCATATTTTGAGGAGACGTGCTCAACCAGTCTTTTAGGACGTGAAGAGGAAGACGAGAAACGAGTTAATGCTAGTATTGAGATTCGCACTTTGGAAAAACTGAGATGGATTGGAAAAAGGACTGATTGTTGTTGTAAACGTTGATGTTTGATAGACGTATAATCACGGAGAATTAAGGAACTTAACACAGCTGTTACTTAGCTATTTGGCGAAAATTCGTTTCTGAAGTAGGTAATTGTTTAAGGCTTCTTTATATCGTCGTAACATTGAGTTGGCTAATATTTTCATCGAACAGAGATCGTACCATAAAACATTCACTAGTACCTGTCACAGACGGATTGCAAAAAGTCTATATCAAACTCCTCTCTGCTTGGTTAATTCTGCAAAGGATTGAGTCGTTGCAGCACGTATTAAGAAAGGAGTGGAACTCGAAACGAAGGCTGATGCTCACGTGCTATTCATCGCGTCATATATCACCTGTATCACCTGTCGTCCCGTTGATCGTCGAGTGACTCGAGCGGGTACCAGCAACTCTTCCATTTTTCCCTATCGCGTGCAAGAGTAGCCCAGTGGGGTCCTCCTTGCTCTAGGAATTCGCTGAGCATCATATCTTTCTTTCATCGCTTTCGTGAAGAAATCGGACCAACGGGTCAGTGGTCTTTCTTTAGAGCGCTTGACGTCCCGAGGAATCCAGTCGGTAACGGCTCTCGTCCATCGGTTGTCGTTGAAGCGCATCACGTGTCCGGCCCACCTTATTTTCGATATCCTGGCGTGTAGAACGGCGTCTCTGATTTTCGATCGTTGACGTAGGTCGGAAGTTCGGATCCTTTGTCTCATTTGCGAAATACGAGATACTCCTAGCATCGACCTTTCGACTGCGCGTTCGATAACGGCAAGTGATCTTTCATCCTGCTTACGTAGCGACCAGGTTTCTGCTGCATACGTTAGGGCAGGGATAATTGTCGAGTCGAAAAGGTGGGCACGGAGTCGGATGTTCTTTGTCCTATTCACTACATCTTCGATGCTCTTAAACGTTCCCCAAGCCGCTCGTTTCCTCCCTGCTCAACTCTGGGGCTAGGTCGTTCATCATGTTGATTTCACGACCTAGATAGATGTAACTGGAGCATTCGGAAATTGTCGTTCCGTTGAGCGTGAATGGGGCATTAGAAACCCATCCGTTCCTCATGAACATTGTTTTCGTTAGATTCAGTTGAAGACCGATCTTTCCACAGGCGTTGTCGAAATCAGTCAACATTCGTTCCGCTTGGCTGATGTTTGGTGTTATGAGAACGATATCGTCAGCAAGCGAAGATGGTTTAATTGTCGACCGTCAATTTTCACTCCCATTTCGTCCCATTCTAAAGTTCGCATGACGTTTTGTAGGGTGGCAGTGAATAGTTTTGGTGATATTGTATCGCCTTGTCGAACCCCTCTTCTTACGTCAATGGTGATATTGTTGTAGAATGGAGATAATTCTGGTCGTGAAATCTTTATAAAGCTCATGAAGGATCATTATGTACCGAGTAGGACGCCCTGGTTATCCAGAGACTCTATAACCGCTTTTGTTTCCACTGAATCAAAGGCTTTCTTCAGATCGATAAAAGTGAGACAGAGTGGTTGTTTGTACTCTCGCGAAACTTCAATGAGTCTTGTGATCGTGTGGATGTGGTCCATGGTACTAAATCCTTTTCTGAACCCTGCTTGTTCGCATGGCTGTCCTTCGTCCAGTGTTCTGTCAATCCTGTTCAGGATGACTCGAGTAAAGAGTTTATAGACAACGGACAGCAAGCAGATTGGGCGATAATTGCCTATGTCGTGAAGGTCTCCCTTTTTGAACAACAATACGGTCTTGCTGGTTTTCCATTGAATAGGGACCTTGCATTCTGACAGGTAGCGAGTGAAGAGCCGAGCCAGGGTGTGTGATGAGAACTGGCGGCAGGTTCTTCAGGTGTTCTGGTCTAATCCTGTCTGGACCGGGTGTTGTTCTGTTTTTCACCGACGATATAGCATGTCGGATTTCGGAAGGAAGGACCGGTTGGAACGACATATTCGTCCTCTTTCAATTATATGACGGTAAGAGAACATGGCTAGCGAAGAGATCCGAGTAGTACTGGTGGATGATTTTCTCCATAGCCCTTCTGGAAGCTGTAGGTGTCCCGCGTCATAAAGGATAAAGGATAAATCTTTTGGCGTTGATCAATCCCTTAGGGATGCGCCATGCATTCGACTTCAATTCTAATTTCGTTTGAGGTGATTGAATGCACATCTGGCCTTTACAATGACTCGCGGTGGCCTCCCGCTGAACCGAGTCAGTGCTGCTTATCCTCCCAGACAAGTCTGAGGCCTGTCTGGTACCAATTTACCGACCCCGGAAGGATGGATGGCTTGTTGAGCCATGAGCGCGAGATCGAACCAGTGACCTCGTGTGCGACGCAGGGCACCTCTAACCACTGCGCCACATGCGCTCATCCCGCGTCATATATATATGTATATATATATATATATATATATATATATATATATATATATATATATATATATATCCCAGACACTGTTTTGGATCATATCCCATAGAAGTCGGAATAATTCTCGAAATATGCTACTAATTTTTCTGCGGTGATTAAATTTTTAGCAACGCTGAACACACTTCTGACGTTGCTCTAGCTGAAGAGCATTTGATGGTTCCATGCAGTGAGGTATGATTTGAATTTTGACCATTGTGTTCACTTGTAACACTACTGCAGATATTATTGTTGTAACATGCTAAAGCAAGGCTTCATCAAACTCTTTAGAGCCAGGAGACTTCCAAATATAGTTTTAGCTTTCTACGAATTCAAGAACTCTAAAGAATATCTTTGAAGCTGACGTTTCGGCGACCCGCCTTCTTCAGAGCCCGGGCGTATGTAGTATTAGTCAAGATAATCAGGATAGCTAATCGTCAGCTAATCAAGATAAGTTTTCTCGATTTTCATGTAACAATTAATTATGCCGAGGTTTATAGAAAGTCGAACTTTTGAATCTTCGCACAACTTATACAGTCTCATTAAATCAGGACAGCACTGTGACTGCACTACGGATTTTTTTACTCATAAAACACTAGGGATGTATCTATTACTTATTTATTTACGAGATCTATGACTCCATTTAACATGCGCACCCCAGTATTTCTTGAGTATAAATCATTTCTCATCTAACAAAAAGACTCTTGACCCAAGAGACGACATGTACTGGCTAAGGTGCACATTTGTTCAAGGGCTTTTCCATTCGGATGCTCGAATCGCTGCGATTTCTACGATATGTCTGACATTTGAAAAGACTTTTTATCATTATGTGACTGCAAAATTAAAATTGTGTCTCAAGCTCAATTTGCTGCATTTGCTAGGCTGGGGCTTCGACACGGCTTTTCAATAAAGTCTTGCAATCTCGTAGATAGCCCAAATCTTGGGAATTTGAAGAACTAATTGGTTTTTTGAAAGGCTACCAAAGGACACCGTATGAGCGTAAAGGAAATCAAATTTCACACCCAAAATGTTACCTGGCGCCTGGACGTCATAGTGTGTTTGTTGGTGATTATGGATAGATCTTATAAGTCAGAGGCATCTTTTCGTTACTAAAGAAGGGAATATCACAAATGAACCTTTCCCAAAGGTTTTTCGGTATAATGATTGACTACTTCTCCTGAAATCCTCCATTTTCTGGCTAATATCACGCCCTTGTAAAACGAAAGTGAGCAAGCTTTCAATTTCTATTCTGCATTCGTATCGCCTGTCTTGCAAGACCGTAGCTTGAAGGCACATCTTCTACAACTAAACTTCTCTATTAAAGGCATATGTGGATATAATTCTATTATGTAGCTCGAGTAATTGTGGGAAGAGCACGCATTCATCATTGCGTATGATACAGTACATCCCTGTTAGCATCCATATTCAAGAAAAACGTAGTTCTAGCTTTTTCTACGGATTTAGCTAGTTATTCGATAGCTCATCTCTCGAACATTGGAAGGTGTATTTTATTTCCTGAAAAGTCTTTATAATACGCTGTAACAGTGAAAGAAAATATCATTCAACAGTTAGACATTTTCGATAAGCAAAAAATTTCCCTCAAAAAGCTCAGCAATTGTTCTATGGCACAAACCTCTGCAAATTCAATAATGCCTTTGGTTTTAGGAAAAAAGCCTTAATTGCGCTGCAACACTGAAGCTAAGATTGAATTTTATATGCGGCGGTTATGAATTCCACCGATATGTGAATGGATATTATTGGCATCAAGTCGTCGTCGTTCAATAACCAGTATATTGCTCGGATCTCGAAGATTCCAATGATATGCTTGCCTTCTGAAAAAGTCTCTTTGCGAGCTGCAACAATAAGGATAAAGCTGTATTGGACATCTATGTATTTTTCGCTAGACCCGGCTTTTCTCTTAGGCTCTCACATGCAGAAGAATGTTGGGTTTTACACTCGGCACGCACCGCACGCCGCGTGTAAACTGCGCTGGAGGATTGACACGGTGTTGAGTGTAGAACTCAATAACCTTTTAGTTGTAGCAGCTCATTGAAACGGCTTTCTCAAAAATCAAGCTTATCATTGAATTCGTTGGGATTTGTGCTATTGAATGGTTATTAAAAGTTTGAATGAGAACCCCTGTCCTGCAAAGGATATTTGAGTGTGAATGAAGAAGTATGCTGAGTAGACAAGACTTTTCCCTCCAGCATGGGACCTCACGAAGTAATACACTAAGCTGAGAACTGGGCGAGTTTGACGGCCAAATATCCTTGCCTCAAAAGCCTGGAAATAGCTCTTGACAAACAGCAACCGCTGAGTTGACCGAATGAGTAGGAGTTTAATCCGCTGAAACGTAAATCCTTCGGAGCCAAAGTGATTAGTCCAAGACTCCTGTGCGCCAGTAAAACTTGCTGCTGACAGCTGGCAGCATTCATTTTGACGCTTCTGTTGTGGAAAAGCAGCAGCTTCTTTGCGGTGGCGCAAATGCCGGCCCCGTGATATCACAGAGGCCGGAAAGTGACTACGGTCTACGGTATTTGCTATTGCGGGACATCTGATGATCCTTCACAAAAAATCACGTCGATGCTGGCGATTGTGGAGTGGTTCCACCGTGAATGTCTTCGCATCCGTGAAAAGCACCTTTGACAGCGAGCAACGCTATCGAACGAACTATTCGACGGGCCTTTGAAAGCTGTTCTTCTTTTTTTTTTGTTTGAAAGTGAACACGAGCGACCATGTAAACTGCACTGTTTCAGCTAGTTTTGTCAATGTTTCGGACGCCTTCACTCGCGCGATCCCAATATTTTTGTCATCATTTGCGCATTGTACGCTCCGGATTTCGCTGAACATGGCAGTGAATCTCCTGAATAAATGGGCACTTTCCTCTGTTTAGCCGTTCCGAGGAGTTATGATATCATTTATTGAATATCAGCGAAGCATTTAACAATACAGTTGGTAATGCAACATGAATACTACAACAGTCGTGGTGGCTTACGTTTCGGCAAGGTTCACCATCTTTAGAGCCTAGGAAGATCAAATTGATTAGCAAATGATTAATTCAAAGGCCTCCATAATCCCAGCAGAAAATGTAAGAAATAAATTTTTGGGTCGCATAGGAAAAACTTCATTTCAAAAGCAGTCACTGCTTAGATGTATTAGGTCTTTCAATTAATCATTGAAGACCTGCCACTTGGATTCTGTGCTCAAATGGATTGTGCCTGGCTCAGCGGCAGGGAATATTAGCCTGAGGTATGGTACGAGGTCACGCGTTATTACAAGGCACTCGTCTTTGCGGTTCATTTTTGGGCCTTTGCGTACCCAAAAGGCTTCCAAAGTTTTACACGTACATATTTTTTGATTCCAGTGCAATGACCGTGAATTTAACGTCAAAATCTGCTTTTTTATGCTTTTGTTCCTTATGCGTGCCTAGTGAAATATTTAGGTCGGAGTTACGTTTCCCAGCTAGGTGCTCTTTTACACGGATGCAGAGTGGTCTACCCGTTTCGACAATATATTCATCCCCGCATGCCTAGCAAGAGATCAGGTAAATTGTACCCGACCTCACGCAGTCGCCCGTCTCTGCCGTTTGGGCATACTTTGCAGTCGTTGATTGCGCAGAAGCGGTCATACAGTCGGTTGCAGACTAATTAAAGCTTTAGTGTTCTTGGTGATATCTCGACTACTGCTACCGAATCATCTAAACCTGTTCTTTTTGAGCAGCGTTTCATGGCTGCACTTACTTCGTGGGAAATAGAAGGCAGAATGAATGCAACATTATCCTCGCCAGACTCTCGCATAGGGGCGCCGAATTTCCTCTGATTCTGACCTGAGAAGCTCCTACCGAATATGAGCAGATAAGTAATGAACCATGATATTTTTGTTGCTTGGTTTGCGATACCATTTTGTGTTGTAGGAATTTTTGGAGAATTCAACTTGAACGTTTAAAAATGGAAGCCAATTTGCCCTACGTTTCTTACTGGTGAACTTTATGTACTCTGACTGACTATCTAGCAACTCAAAACATTTGTCCATCTCCTCTAGCGTTGAGCAGACGGCAAAGTATATAGGTATATTTATATATATACATATATATAGGCCTATATATGTATGTATATGTATATATATGCATATATATGTATGTATATATGTATATATGTATGTATATATGTATATATATGTATATATGTATATATTTGTATATATGTATATATATGTATATATATGTATAAATATGTATATATATGCATGTATATATATATAAATAGGTATATATATATATATACCTATATACTTTGTCGTCTGCTCAACGCTAGAGGAGATGGATAAATGTTTTGAGTTGCTAGATAGTCAGTCAGAGTACATAAAGTTCACCCATGAGTAACCTAAGGCAAATTGGCTTTCACTTTTAATTGTTCAAGTTAACCTCTCCAAAAACTCCTACATGACAAAATGGTGCCGCAAACCAAGCAACAAAAACATCCTGGTTCATTACCTATCTGCTCATCCGTCGCAGACAAAATGCGCGCTTATAAAAACATTTCAGGATAGCTGCTAATGTGTGCACAGGAAAAGAACACAAGGTAGAGCCCCTGAGCCTGGAGCGAGAATTAGTCATCTCTAATGGCGACAACACGATAGGAGCTCCCTAGGTTAGAATTAGAGGAAATTCGGCTCCCCTATATGGAAGGTCTGGCGAGAATAAAGTTCCATTCATCCTGCCTTTTATTTCCAACAAGGCAAGTGCAGCCATAAACGCTGCTTAAGAAGAGCAGGTTTGGAAAACGCGATAGCAGTACTCGAGATACCACCAAAAGCACTAAAGCGCCAATTAGTTCCCATTCGACTGTATGACCGCCTCTGCGAAACCAATGACTGCAAAGTTTGCCCAAACGGCAGAGGACGGCGACTGCATGAGATCGGGTAAATTTATCTGATTTTTTACGAGGCGTGCGGGATGAATATATTGGCGAAACGAGTAGACCACTTCGCATGCGTGTAAAAGAGCACCTAGATGGGAAACGTAACTCCGACCTAAATATTTCACTAGGCACGCATAAGGAACAAAAGCATAAAAAAGCAGATTTTGACGTTAAATTCACGGTCATTGCACTGGAATCAAAAACATGTACGTGTAAAACTTTGGAAGCCTTTTGGGTACATAGCAAAGGCCCAAAAATGAACCGCAAAGACGAGTGCCTTGTAATAACGCGTGACCTCGTACCATACCTCAGGCTAATATTCCCTGCCGCTGAGCCAGGCACAGTCTCATTTAAGCACAGAATCCAAGTGGCAGGTCTTCAATGATTGATTAAAAGACCTAAAACATCGAAGCGGTGAGTGTTATTGAAATGAAGTTCTTCCTGTGCGACCCAAATTTTATTTCTTACATTTTCTGCTAGAATTATGGAGACTTTTGCTTTGATAATTCGCGAATCAATTTGACCTTTCCAGGCTTTGTAAATGGCGAACCTTACCGAAACGTAAGCCATCACGACTTATGTAATATTCATGCTGCATTATTAAGGGTAATGTTAAATGCTTCGCTCATATTCAGAAAAAAAAATCAACGGCACCTCGGAACGACTAGACAGAGGAAAATACTCATTTATTCAAGCTATCAGTTCATCTACGAAGTCGTTCTATAGCTCACATGGTGGGTTCATGCAATGACTCGCTGGCCGCCTTGTCTCCATCACTGTTAGTACCTCATCTGTAAAGATGCAACATGTTTTGAGCCGCTAGGTTTAGTGCTATACAGGTACCTGTTTGGTCGAATTAAGACTTATCAGCAGCGCCCTCACTCGGTCCAGCGGATCTCTTGAGGCTAAATAATCCTCTAAAAGAGATCGACGCCCGAATAGTAAATCACCTCAAGTCAGATGATGAAATTACCTGACATGTGGTGACCGGTAGTCGAGGTGGTGACTTTTACAATGAATCATACCTCCCTTATCGGCTCGTGCTACTGATGAGCCCCAGTAGAA
Organism: Parelaphostrongylus tenuis; assembly: GCA_019055375.1. Lineage (NCBI taxonomy): Eukaryota > Metazoa > Nematoda > Chromadorea > Rhabditida > Metastrongylidae > Parelaphostrongylus > Parelaphostrongylus tenuis. The sequence continues at coordinate 21,523 of JAHQIW010006767.1, read as the reverse complement.
CGAAACGATGCCTGTGTAGCACTAGAACTAACGGTCAAAACATGTATCTTCATCAGATTATATAGTTTTGAACGGTTTTATAAAAAAGAGCGTAGATAAGAGAGGCATAATTCATCGTAAAAGCCACCAGCTTGACTGCCTGTCACCACTTGTCAGGTAATTCCATCATCTGACTTGGACTGATTTATTAATTGGCGAATCCTTTATAAAGGAATAATTAGCCTCAGGGGATCGGCTGAACCGAGGGAGGGTGCTACTGATGAGTCCCCATATAACGAAACAGGTACGTGTATAGCACTAGCCCTAACGACTCAAAACATATTGTATTCTTATCAGATTATATTGTTTCTAAAGGGTCTATAAAAAAGAACGAGCTTAAGAGAGATATCTTATCTGATCTAGAAGCTTTCTTTGGAACGTCAATTTCCGGGCACAATGGTTTTTTATACTTGCGATATCTCATTAGGTTTTTATAGTGTGAATGTGGTATTTAACACTGCATACTTTCAGAATCTTTTTTGTTCACATAATTGCCCTTTGTCAATTTCTCTACAATTACGTTCGACGAAGACAAAGGGCGAATTGTTCGATACTTTGCCATATCGTTGGGGCCTTCATTTTCAGTTATTTGAAATAGTTTTCCAATTTTTCAGTCGAGTAGAGTCCTTATTTTCGGAAATGTAATATATGGAAAATCAGGGGAGTTAGAGGATTCCAAAATGAGAGAATCTCAGCGTGAACCTCGCACTCGCTCCACAGGCACATCTAAATAAACGGCAACAGATTAGCAGTTCCCAGCAGCAACGTGTTGAACTCACATGGCTGTCAGTGTGTTGAAACATTCGCATCGATGTCCACGCGGGAAAATTATTTATTGCACGGATTTTTAAAGTCAAATATCTACAATTCTTTTACGGATATACATAAGATCCGAGTTGATATATCTTAAAAACGCCTTGTATTACCTCCATGCCTCCACTTTAACCTCATCTCAAGTTTTCAAAATTTCCTTTTGCTCATTATTAAGGTAGGTTATTTGATAATGATTATTGGATGTCTTCGCCTTTCACAGAAGTCCATCATTCTTTGGCGATCTCAAGAGGAGTGTAACGTAGCTACACGACAGACTATGTGTCTTTCAAAGCCTTACCTAGTTTTACAACCTACTGCATGTGTATTCTTCCCTTTGGAAACAAATGCTATTCTGCGCAGGTGATTTTGGTGAGTGTAAAGTTGGCGGCGAAAACAAAATATTTGCTAGTTTACTTACTCTACTTCATTCAACTGGCTTATTGGAATCGCATGTGTAACCAAAAGACTGTTTGATGATAATCTTGAAGAAAATGTTTCAAACTTGTAAAAAGATACAATTTCACGATTTCCTATGTTTATACTGCTTTTTGCAGTTTTATGATGCTTCAAACATACCTGAGAGAATTGAGTGGTGAGTAAAAATTCGGCTCCAGACGAGAGTTAAACCTGCGTTTCACCCATACCGTGGACGTCCTAGAAAGAAACATGGGCTTAACTCCCGTCTGAAGTCTAATTTTTGCTTATAGAAGGAGTTGGTGGACATTAATTAGTAACAAAATCAAATTCAATGCTAAGGCCAGTATCACGTTAAATATGACTTCTATGAAGCAGGATGTGTATCATATTTGGAGTGTAGGCGATGATTATGATAGATATAAATATCGAGAATTTCTTTGCGACGAAACATTTTCAATTAATTTAGCGATTGCATTTGCAATCTTTCTATATATTGCTATGATTGTGTTAAGCTTGAGCCAACATGTCGGCCCTACTTATAACTCACTAGTCCAATGACGATTACTTTCTTCACTTACCGGTCATCATTGTGCTTGAAAAGTTTGTAGTTGCTTCATAATCAAGCACACTTGAAGAAAGTTCACATTTCGTAAAGGAATTTCAAAGACTTTTTCAGTTGAACTTGCAAACATTTAAACCTTTCTCATTACACACTGGTAGGTGTGACGTCACTGCGCTATCACACTACCTTGTCTGGTTTGAACAAGTTAGTCACTTAGAGCTCGCAAAGTGAATGTTATGCTGCTGAGCAGACAATAAGACTGAAAAAGAATGTTTTTATGAGGAAGAGCAGAACTGTATTAATTAAAACGAGAGGAATGTTGCGACTATTCTTAGAGCGGTGCACGAAGAATTGAAGTGCCTAATCTGCCATCGAAAACATCGCAGCTCAGTGATTGCTGGAGTACCAAAGCAGCGCCCAACTTCTCGATCACGTGATGTCGGCAGTTAAGACGTCATCACTTAGGTTCTACTAATATAGCCCGTTCCTTTAAGATGCTGTGCGAAATGTGTGAATAGTTCATGTTTTCGTTACACAGGTTCTGTTACTATGCTTTAGCAGTGGTGACCCAATGTAGATGTTGATAGGATATCCAGATATCATTTTCAATTTTATATAACTCAAAAGCTGCTAATTATCCAATTTATTCGGCACAGGAAATAGAGTTTGTTACGGAAAACGTATTTCCGCCAAGACATTGTTTACATCATTTTGATTTCAGTTAATAGAACAGGGTGCAAATGGCTGCAAGCAAACACAATCGCATGCAGTTAACTTATTCTGAGAAGACCAAATCGAATTCTTCTTTTTTGATTTCTTCGAGCGATTATGAATTTTCAAATATACCCTTTGATGTCGAGTGATGTGCAAAACTTTCTCGTCAGGTGGAACTCGAATTCACATCTCGCTCTATCCAGGAGCGCGTGTTCGAGTGCGGTGCACTACTGAAAGTCATTTTGCACACCACTCTTTCTACGCTACAACGCATCTATCTGCCAGCCGCCAACCGTCAAGGACCTGGCCCGGGTAGTCGGTATCGACATTGAACCAGTCACGCTGCCAAATATTGGATATGATGATCAAATAGAATTCCTCTTATTTAATCGCTTCTAGCGGTGGTATGAATCTTCAAATAACCTTTGTAGCTCTGAAAGGCAAAATGGGCGTCAGTAGTGCAATGGGTTGGAGCACGCGCACTAGGGTAGAGTGTGATGTGGGTTTGAGTTCCACCTGACGCGAAAGCTTTGCGCATCGCTATACATCAAAGGGTCTAAGGCAACCATCGGGCCCCACTTTGACCAAACCGTTATCCCTGCCTTAACTTATGGTTTAGGAACCTGGTCGCTACGTAAGCACAACAAAAAACCACTTGGTGTTGTTGAAGCGCAATCGAAAGGTTGATGCTAAGAGTACCACCGTTTCACGCGAATGAGAAAAAGCTTACGAAGTTCTGGCCTAGTCATTCATGAAAAATCACGGATGCCATTCTACACAGTAGGCTTTTGAAGATAGAAAAGGTGAGGAGGCCACGTAGAAAACCTTCGCGCGTGCCATAGGACAAGAACCGTTACCGATCGAACTCCTCGAGATTTCATCCACGCTGCAGAAAGAACACCGATCCAGTGGTCTGACTCTCTTATAAAAAGCCCTATGAGAGTTTATACTCAATGAACTTTTCAAGAGAGAAGAACCTACTGGGTTACTCTTGCACGACATAGGAAAAACTGGAAGTTCTACTGGCTTCGTCATGAGTCAGTTGACAAACAGCGGCACAACATTTGATATAGATGGTGCGTAGACTGTGAGTGGAGCGAAGGTTAGAGGTAGCCTCCAACACCCACGCTGGTTAGTTTTAGCTTGGACACTAGGCTCTCCAAGCTTTCAAATATTGCGCGACGGTCGACTTAGCATCGAACAGCTTTACGGTGATAGTAATAATGACCTGACATATCGGAAAATCCTCAAGTCATGAAATAAGCCAGATGTACAATTAGCAACTCAAAGTGCGTCGGAGAAGTTGAATCACATAAAGTTCCTAGCTTCATGCTCATCAAAAGTACAGTATAGCGTAACTTTTGATGAAAGTTGATTTTTCAATTTCCAATCTTCATTTACGCAATGCGTGATTTTCTCAACATCAAAATTTTTTATTCGCATTTATCAAGGCTCTATATTTTCATGCTGTCTAAACAACTCCCATTTCAACGCATATGTCAGGAGAAGAAGAAAGGGGCTAGGTGCAAAACTGAATGATCGCTGTTCCTTTCACTACATCTTAGATGCTTTTCAATGCCATTTAAGCCACTAGCATCTTGCTCTACAACCCTACAGGATTACGTCGCCCATTACATTGATTTTTCACCCTTTCAGGATGCAAACAAGTCAATTCTTCACCTATCTTTTTTGCAAGACTTGGTCTCGAATCAAATTTATCTTTAAAGTTGTGCCACTTAGATGTTCTTGAAATGTTTTAGAGTGTTCAGTAGTTTTGGTGCGATTCTATCGTCTTGCCTAAGCCCACCTTTCACCTCGATGGTGCCACTGTAAAATGGTGACATTTATCAATAACTCAAATGAATGATCATTGAGTAACGGCTTGAATCAACATAATCCTACAGAATATCCCTTTTTTGGAAAATGCACGAGGTAGTACACCTTATTTACCACGATGGGGGATTTTCTGTAGTTTTTCCTTTTCCAAAAACCTTGACGCTATATACTGGAACATATCTAACTACTCAGATCCAACCAAAGATCCACTTCTATTGTTATTTTTATACAAATTTTTGTTTATCAAAGAAAATGCACTTAATATACATAATATGGAAGAGCGGAAAAATTAGTCGTCGCGCACTGTAATTGAAAAACCTACCAAAGTTACAAAATGGTTACTTTTTTCTTACTTATATGAACTAAGAAGACCGTTTATGGGGCAATGGATAGAGTTGCTCCGCTATATACATGACTGGTCAAACAATGATTTGAGCTTGGCTCACCGCCTTATATCTCTCCGGGGTCGGTGAATTTACACCAGACTTGTTGGGGAGGATAGCAGCACTGATACGAATATAAGAAGCCACCGTGAATCTTTATAAAAAGCGAGTATGCAATCAATCGTCTCAAAGGAACGCGAAGACTGAAGACTAAAGCGTGGCGATTTTCACAGGGATTCATCAACATCGAGAGCTTTATCCTTTTATGTAAACTACAAGACGTTTTACATCGCAGCAATTAATGCCACCCTACCATCGCTCTGTAATGCAAACGTTGAGCATCTCGATTCGGATATGCTGAATGATCTACGAAACCAGCACGCATCAAAGATGAAGTCGAAAGGCGTACTCAACTCCTGTTTAAGACCTGGAGTCTTTCGTATGCAACTCAGACTATTTGACATGAATTAACTACATAGCAGAAGTGCTAAAAAACAGTGAAATGAAGATATCTCGCAGAATATGTGCATTGCGACAGCTTCCGGCCTGATTGGGTTTGATGGTGATATGTTTTACCTGTTTCAAACCGGTTGAAGATTGGCTGGTGACAGTTACCACAACGTTATATAGCAGGAAATGGTTTATCAAAGCAATCTCTTCAAAAACGTAGTGGTTTATACTTTCCTAATAAGGGCAAAACACATGTTCAGCTCCAGCCAAATGAGAATTCCTGAATTTAACCTTAATTTCCTATCTACAGTCACCATAATTATGTGCAATCAATCACTAAAGAACCCTATAGTCAGTCAAGTAATTCCAACTCTGCAAAATTGGCAGGGACTATCATATCAAATATTATCCTTTGCAGATCGTAATAGTGGCGAGAGATTGGACAAGGAACATGCGCATCGCGTGACATTTTCCAATAAACATTTGTTTCTGTAACAGTGGTTCGTGAAAACACAGAATGTGGGTGGACGAAGGATGATTTATTCTACTACCAAGAGCAGCTGCGACTTTTACTGAGGTAATGATGAGCTGAAGAGAACAGATCTCCACTACCATCTCTTCAGTGGGCGCACTAACTGGAAAGATTATTCTTCGCCGATGTTGTCAATAATTCTTCATTTTTTATTCAACCGCTCCTATCGGTCGTATGATATTTCAACTATACCAGTTTGAGTGATTGTTGTTCGAAACTTTCACGTCAGGTAGAACGCGAACTCACATCTTACTCTACCCGGGAGCGTGTGCTCTAACCCGTTGCCCCATAATCCAATTAAGGAATTGATGAAATCCAAGCTTCAGTGTTAAAAATGATAAGCTGTTTTGAGAAAAGCGGTTTTGCGTTTTTCTTGAAAAGTTAAAAGCCTGATCAAAGAAGGCAATGGTTTGATACCGCCTAGAACTATGTAGTAACAGCGACTCCGCCGAGCTAGAACTTTTGTGCGTACTATGATGTGATCTGTTGCTATGTTACGCCCTATAAGGAGACTCTCACGTCCAGTGTTGAGAGCTGAGTTTCTGAAGTCAGAAGTTACCATAGATGGCTCAGCACGGTATGAGATCAGACAGTCTCTTGTCCTTCTAATTCTTCTCTAACTCACGAATCATGGTGCAACCTTCTTAAGACATTCTCCCGATCAAGTCTTCAGGTGAAACTTTCCAGCTATAGCCTCGAAAAATATATAGATTTCTATGAGTCGGTATTGGTCCACATCTTATCAATCGTAAGCTTCCAAGCCGAGTCATTAGTTACTCGAATGGATCGAAATCCATGGTCAAACTCCTGCTGACAAGATTAACAATGTCATCGACCCATGTACCATTGCATTTCAATTGGAGCATTTTTTTCCCCTTATCATGCAGTGTAATAAATGGTCAACGTGTGTCTCAGTCATTTCAACGATAACTTAGCTTTCTCTATTGTGTGCCCTGGAATAAAAGTAAAAGCTAGGAGAATTGAGAAATTCTCCTATAGTCATGTTCTTGAGTTGGGACCCTACACTTATGGGGTATTTCTCCGGCAAGAAAGAAAGCTCATTTGAAGAGATTAGGCGTTTATGAACATTCAATAAGTTAGCGACGCAACTCAAGCTCTGAGCCACTGCGAGCGAAAGTTGGTACTTGAAGGAATACATCACAATCGCATGATCAGTACAAACTAGGCTTCATACAAGAGGAACCCTATGTTGGGCACTCAAATAATAGATTTGCTCGAGATTGCTTTTCGTCTTCTTTTGTGTTTGCAGCCAAAAACAAATAATCAGTAAGTGACACGTCATTAGCAGCAAAACGTAGAGAGAGAAATGTGCGTCACATTTGAAAAGCTAAAAAGCTCTCGGCGTTGATCAATCCCTGAGGAACTGCGCCATGCATACGCCTTCAATTTCTAATTCGTTTGAGGTGAAAATGCATATCTGGCCTTACAATGACTCGCGGTGGCCTCCCGCTCAACTGAGTCAGTGCTGCTTATCCTGCCAGACAGGTCTAAGACTAGTCTAGAACCAATCTACCGACCCCGGAGGGATGGATGGCTGACTGAGCCATGAGTGCGAGATCGAACCATTGACCTCGTGTGCGAAGCAGGGCACCTCTAACCACTGCGCCATTTGCGCTCCTGTGTCACAAAGATATATATATATATGTTTATATTTATATAATAGCCACTCTCATTTGAGAATTTATTACAATATCACACAACAAATTTCAACAATTCACAAACCGCCATTACATTTGCATCAAACGAATATCTTTCCAAACTGCTAAATTGCAGTTCACTAAACAAAGGACAATAAGAGTGGTTGAGAACGTATATATACAATATATACCTACACTCACAACGCATTGTTTTATGTGATTTTCGCTAACAGGTGATAGAGGACATATGACGAAAAGCTTCCACCTGCTGGAGGCAAAAGGTGCACCTTCAGTTCTCCTCCATGAAAGCTCTTATTCGAAAAATTGATAAAAAAAAAGAGCTGAAATCTTGTTAAAAATATCGTTTCAATACCTTTCACCCATCATCATGAGTATGTCGCACTTATACACATTTATAAAGAGAATTTTCTCTTTCGGATTGTATCTGATGGACATCCTTATCTGTTCTCATGAACCAAGTTATTCGCCTATCGGAAATCGTAGTCAAACAAATACTTTTCAATTCCTCTCTCATGTTACCTTCCTTATGTCTGCCAAAACACCTTCACTTCCTCAAAGTTTGTTTCAAAATCCTTCACAGTGAGCTCTTGAGCATTAGGTATGTAATGTCCCATATGTATCCCGAATCTTCTAACCGAAAACAGTCACATGAACAACGAGATTTATATTGGGAGAAGAATGTTCAATCATATTCATAAATTTGCAGCAGAAGACTGGTTTGAAAGTGTAGCACGTACATAGATTGGTTTCGAATGAGTATTCCGAAAATTACCAAAAAGGAATGAGGTGATTCCACACTTCTGAAGACGAAAACTTTTCTTTTTTCTCCTAAGCTTTAGCAACAACGCGAAAGCTTAACTCTCAGCTACTCCAACATTCCACTTGATTTCTAGAAAGGATTTGTCAGTGCTTTGTGGCAGCCAGCATTTAATTATGTGATACCTTCGGCGCGAATTTCATGCTCGCCAGAATTTGTAAATGAATTTTTAGCAGAGTTTTAGCACATATTCCGATAGCCTGAAACGGTGATTCTAAAAGTAGCTGTAGTAACCTCAAGGGATCGACGGAACCGAGGAAGGGTGCTACTGATGAGTTCCAATAGGACGAAATAGGCGCCTATATAGCACTAGACCTATCGGCTCAAAACATGTCATATCCTTATCAGATTAAATCGTTTTGAGCGGATCTGTAAAAGAGCGGTCGATAGCAGAGGTATGGTTGATTCTAAAAGCCGGAAGCTCGTCTGCCGATCACCACAAAGTCAGGCCAATACCATCATCCCACTTTGGGTGCTTAGTTTTACTCGGCGTCATTCCTTCAGAGGATTATTTCACCTCAAGGGATCGACGGAACCGTGGGAGGGTGCTACTGATGAGTCCCAATAGGACGAAATAGGCGCCTATATAGCACTAGACCTATCGGCTCAAAACATGTCATATCCTTATCAGATTGAATCGTTTTGAGCGGGTCTGTAAAAAGAGTGGTCGATAGCAGAGTAAATGTAGTATTTGCAAACGTCTTCAAGGAAAAAGTACCACCTTATTTCACCAGGTAACACACGTACTAAAACGTATAATCGCATAGAGTAAATCGCACTGTTTAAAAATCATGAATGCTCTAGGAATTCATTCGAAACGGAGAAAAAAAATTAAGTAACGGCATTTGCTCGCCTTTGAATCAAGGCTGTGCGCACAGCTTTTATCTGTTGCGTCTAAAGAGCGCAATTTTTATTACTTATAGAAAATTTCTCTCATTTCTCTCATTTCAAAGACATTTCTGGGTCCTCTATGTCGCAGTAATAGAAGAGACGCTGTTTATAGTTATATAAATACTAGCTTTCACTTATTTGATATTGCCAAAAAGATCCAATATGGACTTCGAGCGACGCGCTGTCTACTTCGGATATGAGGCGTGATCTTGTATTCACGCATTGCAAAGCTTATAAACAAGTATTCTAGAATGGAAAGTCAGTTTCCAGAATTGTCGAGAACTATGCCATCAAACAATCCTTGAAATTCCTGATGAGAAGCCGTCCACAAATCCTATGTGAACAAGAAACGCGCACCGAAAGTAAAACGTTGTATTACGTTGGTGCAGCGTACTAAGAAATCTCTCTAAGAATCATGTAAAATTTCCAAATTTCATTTTTAGGCTGTAAAGGACTATCTAAAATTGGATGTGTAACAAAAGTAGGGTTGCAACGTTCAATGCAATCACAACATATTAACCTCCAAAATTTGTGTTGCATCTTTGTTTTGGAGAGCGATGTCGGTCACCCTTGTACTTGTGTCAAACATATCCAGTCGTTTGTCTCCAATCCATTGTCTGCGTCGATGATTGGGTTTCCTATGACGTTGATATCCACTAGTGACACCTCGACACTCATCAATATTTTGGTTCTACACATTACAACTTTTCTCAACAACAAAGAAATCGATTAAAGACTGTGAAAAGTGTATTCTTTTATCTGCATCTTGTACTCATCTACCTAATACGCATGATTCAAAAAAGAATCGATGCTGTTAGGGACGTTGTAAAGAAAATACATGTTTGTTCGAGTGAAACCTTCACTAATGCATTTTTTCATTAGGTCTTTCTCATGAATTTTAGTCCTAGAGCAATAAACACCAGTTAAGATAAGATTCATATATTACTAATAGTCATTCGATAACCTGAGGTTTCAAAATGTTGATGCCAGAAGCGTTTTTTGAAACGGTGTATACAGTGCACTGCTAGAGAATAAAGAAAATTGTTTCGTAGTCTTAGTGAGATTATCGTTGAACTTATAACTAATTTATTTTTCATTGTGAAACAATAAAATTTTTCATGACTATAGAACGATAGAATAAAGTCTTCCCTAAAATTCATATACAGGAAACCTGGAAATTCTTCGATTAAAGGAAAAAATTCTCACGCAAGTAGTGATATGCGCAGCGATTTCAACTACCGCCTCGAAAAAGCGCGTTATTCGAGAGCTGTGCATTTTTCCTTACTTATTTGAATATTTTTTTACCTTTTGCGGAGTTTTCTCTAGCTTTTTATTTGAGAGTCATCAAAGGAGACTTTGTTCTATCGTTTTATAGACACAGATTTCCTTCTTCTTTCACACTGCCAGATAACCCGCCTTGAAGTTTAAAAGACGAGCTAGCTACTTGGAGTGCGAAACGTGATTTTATTCATATTCTAACAATGTTCTATACAAACCGTTTCAAAAAACCAGCTATACCTTCATGATTTTCGAGATTCGGCTATCAAAACACTAACAGTAACCTTTATATATTAATGAATCGAATGTTCATTGCTCCACTGCCAAGAATTACGAGAAGACCTGATAATATATGAGAGAAATGCAAACAAAAATTTTTTCAAATGACTGATAAAGTATTTTATTAAATATGATATTTATTGCTTCAATGCCAATGCTCATAAAAAGACCTAATATTTTTTGATGAGCTTTGGGCTAAACCTACATGACTTAGCACATGCAGATGGTTTCAACAGCATACGGCTGCAACGTAGATTCAGGCGTGAATAAGTTCAGAGCTGATGAGAACTACAGCAAGAATGAGAGGTTTGTGGACTTTACGGACCAGATGGCTGCCTACTCTCCATTTCTTAGAAGAGTTAAAAAAAATGGCCCGTGAAGTTTGCTAGTTCTTAGCTTCGTAATCTGCAATTTCCTTATTCAGGTACGTGGGTATCCTCTTTCATTTAGTCTCTTTCATTTACTGCTGAACGATCACAGAACATACTGCGCCAACAATGAACGAATCACATTCAGCAAGTTTAGGGAGGCGGTTTATGTCAGCTACCTAGGAGACGATTCTCCTCCAATGTCGACCAGCGCCGTTCTCGAAAATGTTACGCGAACGCCGTTGATATGAATACTATGAAAAGTTGTCGGCTGAAAGTGGCTGTTTTCATACTTGAAATCATACTAAAAAACAAATACTAGATGTGTCAAATGTAGAACACATTTCTACTCAAAGTGTTAAGATCCCGCACATCTCTGTAATCCCAGCGATGTCATGTAGTTGCCTCTTTGTATTCAAGAAAAAAGATATTTCATTCATGTTTCATGTTTCTGCCTACCTATGTTATATGTAAATATAATATGCTGTCATAAGTTGCAGATTGTTTAAATCTGCTGTTATAAATTGTAGATTGTTGAATGGATGATGATGAACAAATCATATTGATTGACCGCTTGTGTTACACAAGAATATGGTGTGATTTGGGTGTGCCAAAATTCGGAGCATATTATAGTGGAAACATGAAGGGCAGACATGACTGGTGGGAGCGCTGCGAGGGGGCGGGGCCAGACACGCTTATGGGTCGGTGGCATTCAATCTGTTAGCAGATAAAATTCATTTTATTTAACCGCTTTCTAGCGGCAGTATGAGTATGCAGAGTGGGCGTCAGTAGTGCAACGTATAGAGCACGCGCTCCCGAAAAGAGTGGGGCGCGGACTGTAGTTCCGCCTGACGCGAAAATTTTGCTCATCTCTCCACATCAATGGAGATATTTGAAAAACATCATACCACCGCTAGAAGTGATTGAATAAAGAGAAATCTACTTGATTTTTGATACTCAACATCTGTCAGAGTAACTGGGCTTAATGTCGATGCGGACTACCCGAACCAGACCATTGACGGCTGACGCTGACAGATAGATGAGCTGCAGCGTAGAAAGAGTGTTGTGTAAAATGGGCTTCAGTAGTGTAACGGATAAAGCACCGCGCTCCCGGAAAGAGTGACGTGCGGGCTCGAGCGCCGTCTGGCGCGAAAGTTTTGCACATCACTCTACATTAATGGGTATGTTGACAAATAGTCGATCTGTGAGTACGCTTCATGATAATAGCACAGAATTGTTCAAGATAGTTCGTAGCATGATTTTTTCACAACATCCGATATCTCTAAAAATGCGAGACTCTTTCAGGATGTGGTAATAATGTTCATAGGTATTTATAAATGTATTTATAAAAAGTTGTTACTCATAAGGCAAGGGCCAAGTCTCTTCTTCAACTCTAAAGACGTTTCAACTTCTGAAGTACAATAATGATGGAAATTTTTCCGGGTTATTGATGATGTGGTATCGCATTGCAATGTGGCACATTCAAAATATAAATATCATTGTCTTTCAAGCGTTTTTAGATGCTTCAACCAGTATAGCCTCAATAGAAACTCTTCTATAATACCAAAAAAAAAGAATGATTTTAAGCTCAAAAAAAATAATTGATGAGCTGAACTCCACTAGCATTGAACTATTAGTACAATTACACAACAGTCTCACGTGTTGCATTACATTGACTTTCCGTTCTATGGTATAGTAAAAGTGTAGTTCAGTCAAAACGTGACAAACTTTAAAGCTACTTAGTTTGCGCAATAGCTGACGGTTACAGCATTTCTAACTTTGGAAAATTATCTTTCATTTATTCAAAACATAATGTAACAATTTTCAATACTTATCTTTAGTAAACGTGAATACATGCTGGAAAGAAAGTGTATATGATGCCGCATAATATTTATTTAGTACATAATGTACAAGTTTTTCAATTACTTATCTCTAGTAAAACTGAATATACCTCGCTGGAAAGAAATGTACACGCTGCCTGCATAATACTTATTCAGTACATAATGTACAAGTTTAATTATGATTGGTAAAAGTGAATATATGCTGGAAAGAAAATGTGCATGATGCTGCATAATACTTATTCAGTACATAATGTACAAGTTTTCACATATTATGTTGGTAAAAGTGTATATGTGCCGGAAAGAAAATGTACATGCTGCCTATATAATATTTACAATATGCGGTGAATATTGTAGTGAGTGAATAGACTTGTAGGCCACACGATTTTAATGAATTTATACGTCTTCTTATAGAACAGTTCTTGCAGCTCATTACTGTCTGAAACCGCGAGAGACACGATGTCCTTGAGAAGTATCACGCTATCGTCTACCAACCGTTCATATATTTTCTTGTGTTCTCGGTGCACAACCACACTACGGCCTCTCGATAGGCTTCTCTGTTAGAGATCTCATGACTGCAAGAAAGCACCACGTACCGCTCTTAAAATAGTGCTGTGGCTTAACACAATATATTAAGATGTAATGAAGTGCAAAGGTTTGAATTTGGGATTGGGAGTTAAATCCGCTGTGTCACCCATGTTAGGGTGACCTTCCACCTCTACACACCCAGGCCACCGCTCGCTTGACTTTCTACATAACAAAAATTCATTTCACGAACCGCTGTTCTTCATGATCTCTCCGCACCATTCCTTCTTTATGATTCTTCTTCCGAGGTACCAATACATTGGGCATGTTGACACGTTCTGATCTCCTTTTATCGGGCGTGGGATAATTCCCTTTACCATAATGGACGTTGTGAACGTGTGGTTGACGGCTGAAGAACAGTTTCTGTTTATTGCTACCGATATTCATGTTGAATAGTGAAAACAATTACATATCCTTACCACAAATAAACTTTATAAGTCGTCGAGTCCTCACATCGGGGCACTAGGGAACTCAACCCTTCTTCAACGGTCAGTCGACATAATGATGAGACCCTCAGTATGACAAGGTTATAGGTATAGTGGTACACCTATGCGTATTTGGACAATGCACCACACTTACAGTAGTGTACTGATGCTGGATTTGGCCAATGCAACCACAATTATAGTGGTTCTGGCTCCGTTCTCCGCCTTAGATGCCTGCGGGTTCTTTGAGGAATTTGTTGCCCGTTCTTCTGCAAGACATGTGATTTCAAAGTATGATTATTCCAGTAGACAACAGTGAATAATTCATAGGATTGTTGGTGATCTCCAGTTATAACGAACAGTGAAATCTCACAGTATACGAACAATCTATAAACAGGAAATATACAATAACAATATTGAACAGTATATACACATTCACGATGCAGATCTCACATATAGATTGCGGTTAGCAAACAAACTTATGTTCAGTCGATGAGATAAAAGACTCAGAACCCGCAATATATTCGAAAGTAATAACAAGTTCGTTCCGAAATTAATCGAATAATTGAAGCTAAAAGGATGACAGGTTTACGAAGAGATGCGTGCGTATGAGAAGCAAGGAACAAAAGACACCATGACCGCACTGGGTGAAGACAACAGCAAGACTGACGGGTCAAAGACGTGGACGGCACCGGCGGTCGATACTGAATCATCGTTCTCGAATTTTCCACAAGTACTGTAGTGGCCGTGGGGCGCCGATCACCTCATATGGGAGCACGGGTGTTGATGTTTCATGTGGTCTTCGTAAGTCTACCGAGGGGAGCGACCAGTGAGTTGTCGGAATTAAGGGTCGGGGCACTATGTAGAAAGGAGGCGTGATTAAATATGGGACTATGCGCTTTACCCTCGGTGGCGAGTCCCATGCCTTGCTGTAAAGTTCCGTCAGCTGATGATCGCTTCCACAGCCTCAAGCAAAGACGGCAATTTGGTGATCACTCAGTCTCCGGTGCGATGTTATGGATTAGTACAGGACAGTATCTCGACCAGAACAGAAAGACAACGATTAACATGTGATCATTATAACTCCTCGTATGTCTTCTCCGTGGTGGGGATAGTTCAGCTTAAAACTCCCCACACTAAGAGTCCTGAAAGTTTAACGTCGTTAACACGGACAGTCACAGGTCAAAAAGCTTCTAAATAGCAACGAAAGCCTGCGGGTGAGTTCCACTATACTCTCGCCTCGCGTAAAGTGACTCCCGCGCTGTCGGTCGCACGAGGTGTACTGGCTTTTGTGTACTTCCTGGGTGTTGCAAGAAAAAAGAAACGAAAGCCAAAGACTCGGGAATTTGCTGATTAGCGATTGTTGTTGAGACTGAATCGTATGTGAATGAGAACAAAGGGCAAAAGAGGAGGGGAAAACTCGAATATCAAATGTAATGGTACAATTCGTTTCTAGTAACGCTGTTTGCGGAGGTCTGCTTGTTTTCTAAATTGGTTGCTGTGCTGTGATGTTGTAATTCGTTCTATGTTAGTTGCACCTACTTAGACCGGAAAAAGGAAAAAACCCAGGGACTCTGAAAGTGCGTCAAGCTGGAATGGCTAAAAGAAGAAGAAACTTCCTCAGTGAAAAATAGGATCGTATTCGTAGTTTTGTCGCGTTCAAAAGGCGTGGGTCTGCATTGCACCCTCCATGGTATTGCGCTTTCGCTGCTGCTTGCTTTTTTGCTGTTGACTGTTTTGCGAGACGAGTAAACCGTATATCGGCATAGGGCTGGGACGTTGCCCCGTCAGTGACTGCTTTACGTGAGTCGACTCTGGCGAGTCCTGTCAGAAATGAGGGTCGCCTCCGTCGTCGATTGGCCCACTTGGAAAGTCGTGCTAGTACGTCGTTGTCAAAGAGGGATCGCCACGTGCGAAGACTGCATCCTGTAGTTTATGTTCCTGCTACGTTATTTATCGGATCTGGGATCGTCCCGTCGACGATTGGCCCAATTTGGTCGAGTGGTGTTCAGTACGTTTGCTTTCGGAATGGCGATAGTCACTGTCGGCGATTGCACCGCATGTGTAGGTCAAGCTAGAAAATACGTGTGCGATGGAACCGATTGATTCATTTCCATAAGGTCTACCAGCCGAAATCGATCGGACTGAACAGTGGTGGTAGAAAAGTGTCATTGTGCACTTTGCCATCACCACATACGCCTCCCTCCTTGCATAATGCAGGGCTCAATGTGGGGCAGGGGTCGCTGACGAGGAGGGCTGAAATCACCGTGCTATGGCACTCGGGTCGTACCAACCTCGTTAAGGCTTAAAAAATCCTTTTTTGGAATTATTTTGGATGATTCCATTTTCATCTTTCCTATCGTCCAGGCCATTCCTCTGCAGTGTCGTTGAAGTTTCATCGTTCTCCTTCCACTTCTCCTTCGCTTGGGATCGCCTTCGTTCACCACCGGTGTGGTACTGTCTGTAAATATTTAAAGAAATCAGCCCTTCTAGTGAGTCGTCACTCCTCACTATGATGACATAAAGGTGTTCCTTTTCGGCAACAATTACCCCCGACTATTCTGTTCATCGTGCGAGGGACATAGAGAAAATTAAACAGGACGACGCTTTGTACTTCCGCGTTTTATGGCGAGCAAAGTTGCGACAGTATTGGACATGTTGCCGCTTTGCGGGGCGTCTCTTTCTTGGTGTCGTCCAACTGCTTTGTCGGTCGTTGTGTCGCTTGTCTCGTTTTGCTTTGTTCCTATTTACAAGGCGTCGTATCCTGCAGCGTGTAGGAAAACTGCATTTGCAAAGAGAGGACGTGTGACGGCCACGTAGTTGTATGACAGATGCGGCGCCGGTCCTGCTTCACATTCGGGACACCTGATGGCTCAGAATGGCCGCAGGGTCAGTGCATACGACCACTGCGATCTGAAAAACTCACCGCACTCTATCCTCCTGTGTCGAACAACGCCTCAGTACACATTCGAGACGGTGGCTTGTGTTGCGTGCCCGCCCCCAGCAAGTACAGCATGGATGGTCCGGGACCCTTGTGCGAATACGCCTGATTTAGCCCGTGGGTCCGTTAGCTACGGTAATTCTCCTCCCTTAGCCAGTCGACCCATGCCGTCTTATCAGGTTTGGGATCGAGAGGCACAAGTTTCTTCCTGGATGCTACTCTTTCAAAACTCTAACGCCATTCTTCAGTTCGCACAAGTTCCTCTTTTCCAATGTTCGTTTCTGTGCTGATGTGTTCGTAGGACGTCTATCATTAAAATTTTTCGAGTATCGATTGCTGAAGAATTGTGCCGTCAACTATTTCTCCTTTTTGCTCCAGTTAGATAACCGTGAATAAAGTACCTCACAGAGTATTTTTTAATCCTTCAAACGGGTGCTATGCGTGCTGAAGAGTACGTAGATTTTGTAATAGTTGGTTAATTAGGACTTGTTGGTACCATACTTTGATCTCAGCTAGCTATAACCAAAGCGTAGGCTTCACGGAAACATGAAATGTTTGGCTATTGCTCTGGGTTCCCCTCATGTGCTTCCATTAGATAATTCATTTTCAAGAAATCATTAGGATTGGTCTTGAAGTGAAACGGTGGAGTCAAAGGCGTCCCAAACTGAGTCCCACTTCACACCACACATTCCCATTAAATTTCGGGATTGATAATAGGAGGGCAAATTTGGGGGTGCTGCGCCACATTCTTAGGCTGTAGCATTTGAGGGCTGCGGTTAATAAATGTGGAGCAAGCAATTCAGTAAGTATACTAATGCCCCATTTTCTTTTTCTGAGTCCCGGACTGAAACAGACTCGAAAGTAAATGACCCAGTAAAAAAAGATCGGTGCTTAGTGCCTAATAACAAAAGCACCCCATACATCAGTCGAT
Organism: Parelaphostrongylus tenuis; assembly: GCA_019055375.1. Classification (NCBI taxonomy): domain Eukaryota; kingdom Metazoa; phylum Nematoda; class Chromadorea; order Rhabditida; family Metastrongylidae; genus Parelaphostrongylus; species Parelaphostrongylus tenuis. Next base: position 3,748 of record JAHQIW010006767.1, on the reverse strand, counting down.
TAATGTTAAACCATAACATGCATATTCATAAACACATTACAGCAAATTTAAGACAAGATACCATGCCGAGTCATTAATCTATATTCTCACGATAGATCTCGATGCCGGCAAATCTCATGGATCACATACTAGGATTACAGGATCCGAGTGGCAATACAGAAAACACTGACGTAATGAGTCTACAAAGTACCATGGTAGCGATACTATAATAAAGCAGATGTTAAGCATTCAGAGTGATTATAGTCTTCAACTCTGTCAATTCTACTGGTGCACTTATACACGTCTTCAAGCCAAGATGTTACCTGGATGCGAGGTATTGTTCTTACGATAGCTATCATCGACCCGACCCAAGCCCGATAATACCTACAAATGGTCACTAATGAGAGATCTCCCTATGGAATCCGATAAACGGAAACCGACACTAATAATAAAGCGCCATCATCACACGCCCCAAAATTGTATAAATCCGAGCTACATATACAACAATGAATTACTCACAACGTAATCCAACGAGAAATTGGCCAATCTCATGGTCAACTATTGGATACCCGGACAACCATCCAGATGGTAATGACAATGCAAGGAATCCAAATCTTTAGTGAAATGACGTTAAATAGGTCGTGCTATATACTAATTTAGCTAAAGATATCATCAGTGATTTAATGTTTGTAAACATAAATATACTACTGTAGCGCGGGCTTCTTTACAAGTTTCATATAAAAGATACAGCGAGTATTTTCTACCATAGCACATTCTGTTATTTTTGTCCATTGCATCAATGACGTAGCCTTCAATGACGTCAAATAAAGTGGTGCTGTACTTACTCACACCTACAACAGTACTACTTCCAAACACTCAACCTATTGCTACCCTCCCCCCAAAAACCTAATTTTCAGACTTTCCTCCGCTCGCCCCGCTCTCTCCCCCCCACCTCTCTACATGCTCTCTCTCAGCCAAAGATAAACCCCGCCGAAGAATATTTTATCACCGACCCTAGGGTCCTCAGGTAAATTGATCTTTACCTACTCGATTCGCCAGCAATATCATTCCACTACACGGTAAATATTTCTGGATTTCGCTGAATTCCCTATCGCGAACACACTAGATTACCATCGTAACGCCCCACCACCTGCCATCTGTCTATACCCATGATGTCAAAAAAGTGCATTTACTCGCTCTGACCAGACATAAACTGCGCGCAGATTTTCAGACAAGCTTATAATAGCCCAAAGTATTGCCCAGTTGCAGCAAATTTTAGATAGATAACCATCGAATAGCACCTAGCAAGTTCGCACTAAAGTCCGTGGTACATATTACTATTATCGGACTCGGGAGTTAGAAATCAGAAGCTTCTCCCTCGCACGGCAGTAAGAGTATCTGGAAGTAAAACAGTATGGGGTCTTGTACATAATAATGTTTACAAGCTTTCCTATCTTATAAGTCGAAGTAATTCTGTTAACATAAATTATTCTCGTGCGCTTTGACACGTTTCAGCCAAAGGATGCGAGTGAGTCCCTTCTTAAATAGATCCTCACGTCGATGCCAGCGAATCAGAAGCCCCCGTGGTACTATAGGATCCCGGATACAGATTGAAAGATGCATGAAGTGTAATAACAAGAGCGTAAAAAGTGCGGGGTGCCCTATACTTATAAAAAAGTATCATCACGTGATAATAATGTTCAACAATGAATTAGTCAATCTCGTGCGCTGTTTACACCCGGTTTCAGCTGAAGTTATATGCTTGAGTTATTTACGCATAACATAGACGTAGATCTCCGATTTAGCCACTAAGCAATCGATGTTGTCCGGCGAGATTACTAAATTCATATTACGTGGGAATTCGACCCGAATAGAACACAAGGACCCACGCCTGAGTTAATGACGGCCCTCGTAATAAAAAAACAAAGTGAGTATTAACGGCCGAGTGCTACTAGAGCCATGATAATAAAGCCCACAGTCCATCACATGGATGATTGTTCTACACATGACATTTCTTCCTGCGTAGCGATTTTAAAACGTCATTCATACGAAGAGCACCACAGATAACTGAGGCGCGTATTTTTTACATAGAAATCCGATACAAGCCAGCAATCAAGGGATACACTAGTTTAGTACGCATACGATAGAAAACAGAACCTCTAGTAATGAATCGATAAAAGGTTGATGATATCACACCTAATAAAAGTAATTATTCATCAGTGATTATGTAAACATGAATTCTTCTGAAGTTCGCTTTTCAGGTTTTGGCAAAAGATGCGGCAGAGTCTGGTTCTAGATCAGAATTATCTGATGTTGCCAACAATCTCATGTGATACTAATTGGACAGTACTCCGCGATCCGATTTTTTTGAAACAGAATGAAGTAACTGAAGTATAAAAAAAAGAGCGTCGGACATCCACTATGGTCCTCTCCCGAGCCTATAGCTATAATAATATAAAGCACCCTTCATCCACACTGGTCGATTAATGCCCATAAAATGAACTTCTCCTGTGCGATGTTTTTACAACGTTCCATAACGAGAAATAGCGCGTTATGAATTTTGATTTTTTCCAATACGAAACTCGAATGCGCAGCAATCAAACGGGATTACATTTTCTCATTAAAGGATCCGATTGAAACCAGAGACTTTGAGTAACATGACGCAAAAAAAGCGAGGTTGGCGCCTTGTGTGTGTACGCTCAACTATGATATAATAAAAGACTTATCATCAGTTGATTAATGTTGTAACATGAAATTCTCAAATCACCTGTCGCCGCATTTTAAAACTGTTTCATCCCAAGATGACCGGAGGTATTTTTAAATAGAACTCGATGCCAGCAACATCTAGACGTTGATACATATTCTATATTCACCGGTCCCGATAAGACAAACAGATCAATACAGCAATGACCCCCCTCCACTGCGTAAAAAAGCTCTGGTGCATTATACAATAATAAAGATTATCGTTCTATGTGAAATTATTGCATGTTTAACAATGAATTTTACCTCTATGTGCGCTTTTAGAAGTTTCATCCAGCCAATTCTTTTTTTTTTTTTTTTTTCTTCTCCTGATTTTCTTTTTAGTATTTGTTACATACGAACACTCGATGCCAGAAGCAATACACCTTCAAGGTCGTTCACTATTTCGCTATTACGATCCCGACGAGAAACAGACCCCATGGGGCAATGAACCTTAAAAGTGCCCTGTAATGCTCTCACTCCTACGAACAATAATAAAGATGATCGTCTCGTGATATATTCTACTTAACAATGAATTCTACGCTCTTTGTGTGCGCTTTACACGTTTCAGCCTGAGATGCGACGTATTTTTAGATACGATCTCGATCTGCCAGAAATCAGAGGGTGCTCACTTGGATTTCATGGATCACGACTCCCTGACTGAAAACCGACCCCTGGGTATATGACGTTAAAAAAGCCCTCCGTTGCTAACTACAATAATAAAGCTTATAATCGATCCAGTGAAACTTGTTCTATTTAAATATTGGGAATTTCACTCTCGTGCGTCTTCTTTTACACGTTCCCCTCCATTCAAAAATGATGTCGCAGTATTTTTACATAGACTCGCGATGCTCTCAGGCCAATACACCATGTAGGCAGGTACTATTGGCTGCCATTTACACCGGGCATCCGTTTGCAAAACAGGAATGGGTAGTGCTCCAATGACCGTAGAAAACAGTGTGAATGACAATAACTTATAATAAAGAGTATCTATCAGAGCTTAATTGTTCTTCCAACCATCGTACAATAT
>JAHQIW010006766.1:0-13209 GCA_019055375.1 Parelaphostrongylus tenuis | reverse complement strand
GATAAGTCGTAAAGGTAGAGTGTGTGATGTCATAGATAGAGTCATTTTATGATGTCACTTATATAGTGACTGTGATATCATACACAGTAGATGAAATGTCATATCGTATACAATGCGTGTGATGTCATGAATACAGTGCATGTGATGTCATAAATACTGAGGATTGTGGTCATAGAGTGTGGATATGATGTCATGTGTAGTGCATCTGATGGCATACATATGCCACCTGTGATCTCCTACATAGTTGGTGTGATGGCGTCGACAAAGTGGGTGTGATGACATATAGAGTGGATGTGATGGCAGTTAGAACGGGTTTCAAGACAGACATAGAGCTTGTGTAGTCATACACACAGTGTGGGTGAGAACGTATATAGTGGATATGATGTCCTAAACGTAGTATGTGCCATGACATCGGGATACAGTGTTAGTGTTCCCATTCATATACCAAGTGCGATGTTATTTTTACTGAGTATGGTGTCTAAAGCATAGTAGGTGTCTTGTCATAATTACAGTGGCTGTGATGTCACAAGTAGAGTGTATGTGATGTCATATACAGTGGGTGTGGTGTCATGAATCGATTGCATGTGTTGCCATGAATACAGACTTGTGATGTCATAAAGAGTGGGTGTTAGGTCACAAATTAATCACAGGATGTCATACATACAGTGGGTTTGATATCACACATAATGCTGGTGTGGTATAATCAATATACTCAGTAATGACCCAGGTACAGGGGATGCGATGTCAGATATACTGGGTTGATGACATGAGAACAGTGGGTGTGATGTCATAGAGTGGTGTGATATCATACAGAGTGGATGTGATGTCATATGTAGTTCATAAGATGTCATAGACTATTGTGGCTGTGGTATCATACATACAATGGGGGTTATATGATCGATAATCTGTGTGTGATGACACAGGTACAGTGGATGTGCTGTCAGATATAAAGGGTGTGATGTGAGAAAAAGAAGATTTGATGTCACGAATAGAGTGAATTTATGTCACTCAGCGTGGGTGTGATGTCATATATACTGCATATTGTTCGATACATATAGTATGTGTGGTGTCCTACATACAGTGTGTGTTATATCATTGATAGAGTGGGTGTCATCACACTGATACAGATTATGGAGGTTATGCTGTCAGATAGAGTGGTTGTATTGTCTTTACACGGTGTGTTTCATGTCAAATATAGTGGATATGAATTCAGAACCATAGTGGATGTGATGGGACAGATGGAGTGGCTGTGATGTCACAGATATAGGGGATGAGATGTCATAAACCGTGGATGTGATGTCATATAGAGGGGATCTGATGTCATGAATGCAGTGTTTGTGATGTCATCAATACTGATCATTGATATCATAAAGTGTGAATGTGATGTCATGTAGAATGTGTATGATGTCATATGTGTGCCCTGTCATGACTTACATACTTGTTGTGATGTCATCGACACAGAGGTACATCGATACAAACGTGTGTGTCATCTGTGTGATGGCACAAATACAGTGGCAGTGATGTCAAATATAGTGTGTGAGATGTCAGGTGTAGACGTTGCATTGTCATGAAAGCAGTATGTGTGATATCATATATATTGATATGATGTCATAAATATACTAGCTGTGATGTCATACATATAGGGCTGTGATGTCATAAAGAGTTTATGTCATGTCATTCATCCTGAATGTGCTGTCATACATAGAGTGTGTGTGATATCGTCCAGAGAGTGGGTGTGGTAACATTGATACACTGGGTTTGAGGACAAGCATACAGTGGATGTAGTCTCAGATACAATGGGTGAGATGGCAGATATAACATTTGTGTTGTCATGTGTGTGATCTCATCTATAGTGTCTGTGATGCCACGAATGCAATGGAGGTAATGCGATGACTGCAATGGTGTGAAGTCATAAAGAGTGGATGCGACGTTTTGTATAGTGCCTAAGATGTCATACATAAAATGGGTGTGATGTCATACGTACAGTTGGTCTGAGATCATCATTAGAGTGGTTGTGATGACACAGATACAGTGGATGCAATGTCAGATATATTTGGAGTGATGTCATGAGTACAGTGCATGCGATGTCATAAATAATGTGGTGTCATGTCATAAAATGTGGATGTGATGCCTTAAATAGTGTTTATGATGGTACGCAAACAGGGGTGTGATGTCATACATACAAAGGGTGTGATAAGATGGAAAGAGTGGGTGTGAGACACAGATACAGTGGTTGTGAGGTAACAAAACTAGTGAATATGTATTGTATACAATGGATATGATGTCATCATATATAGCGCATGAGATCTCATAGATACACTTGTTGTGATATCATCAATACAGTGGATGTGATGACAGAGATACTGTGGATATGATGTCAAATATAGTGTGCGTGATGCCTTAGAAATGGTGGTTTGATGTCGTAACGTGAGGATGTGATGTCTTCCACAGTGCAAAATGCTACACATACGCAGAGTGTGATGTCATACAAGAGTAGGTGTGACGTGGTCAATACAGTCGGTGTGATGACACAGATTATTTGCTGTGATGTCACATGTATAGGGTATATATTGCCCTACATACTGGATGTGGTTTCATACATAGATGTTGTGACGTCATAAGTACAGTAGTGTGAAGACTTAAGGAGTAGATGTGATGTTATAGAGTGCAACTGATGTCACACATATAGTGGGTGTGATGTCACATAAAAGTGGGTGTGATATCAGTGGAGAGGTTTTGATGGCAAAGATACAGTGGGTGTGCTGTCTCATATAGTGGGTGTGACGTCATGTCTGAAGTGGATGTGACATCATAAATACTGTGGTTTGCTGTTATAAAGAGGATGTGATGCCATCTACAGTGCAAATGATATCATACATAGGCCGAGTGTGGTGTCAGCAACACAGAGGGTTGTGATGTTATACAGAGTGGGTGTGATGTCATAAATATAGTGCATAGGATGTCACACGTATACTGGATGTGATATCATATATATATTGGTTGTGATATCATCGATAGACTGGGTGTGACGACACAGATCCAGTTGATGTGAGGTCAGATATAGTGGACGTGATGTCATAAATAAAGTGGTGTGATGTCGTAAAGAGTGGATGTGATGTCATAGGTATTACATATGATTTCATACATATAGTGGAGGTGATGTCATACATACACTGGGTTTGATAAAATTGATACATTTGCTGTGATGACACAGATACAGTCGGTGTGATATCAGATATGGTGTCTGTGAAGTACACAATGGTTCTGTTCTCATAACACTGTGTGTGATGCCATATAAAGTAGATAAGTCGTAAAGGTAGAGTGTGTGATGTCATAGATAGAGTCATTTTATGATGTCACTTATATAGTGACTGTGATATCATACACAGTAGATGAAATGTCATATCGTATACAATGCGTGTGATGTCATGAATACAGTGCATGTGATGTCATAAATACTGAGGATTGTTGTCATAGAGTGTGGATATGATGTCATGTGTAGTGCATCTGATGGCATACATATGCCACCTGTGATCTCCTACATAGTTGGTGTGATGGCGTCGACAAAGTGGGTGTGATGACATATAGAGTGGATGTGATGGCAGTTAGAACGGGTTTCAAGACAGACATAGAGCTTGTGTAGTCATACACACAGTGTGGGTGAGAACGTATATAGTGGATATGATGTCCTAAACGTAGTATGTGCCATGACATCGGGATACAGTGTTAGTGTTCCCATTCATATACCAAGTGCGATGTTATTTTTACTGAGTATGGTGTCTAAAGCATAGTAGGTGTCTTGTCATAATTACAGTGGCTGTGATGTCACAAGTAGAGTGTATGTGATGTCATATACAGTGGGTGTGGTGTCATGAATCGATTGCATGTGTTGCCATGAATACAGACTTGTGATGTCATAAAGAGTGGGTGTTAGGTCACAAATTAATCACAGGATGTCATACATACAGTGGGTTTGATATCACACATAATGCTGGTGTGGTATAATCAATATACTCAGTAATGACCCAGGTACAGGGGATGCGATGTCAGATATACTGGGTTGATGACATGAGAACAGTGGGTGTGATGTCATAGAGTGGTGTGATATCATACAGAGTGGATGTGATGTCATATGTAGTTCATAAGATGTCATAGACTATTGTGGCTGTGGTATCATACATACAATGGGGGTTATATGATCGATAATCTGTGTGTGATGACACAGGTACAGTGGATGTGCTGTCAGATATAAAGGGTGTGATGTGAGAAAAAGAAGATTTGATGTCACGAATAGAGTGAATTTATGTCACTCAGCGTGGGTGTGATGTCATATATACTGCATATTGTTCGATACATATAGTATGTGTGGTGTCCTACATACAGTGTGTGTTATATCATTGATAGAGTGGGTGTCATCACACTGATACAGATTATGGAGGTTATGCTGTCAGATAGAGTGGTTGTATTGTCTTTACACGGTGTGTTTCATGTCAAATATAGTGGATATGAATTCAGAACCATAGTGGATGTGATGGGACAGATGGAGTGGCTGTGATGTCACAGATATAGGGGATGAGATGTCATAAACCGTGGATGTGATGTCATATAGAGGGGATCTGATGTCATGAATGCAGTGTTTGTGATGTCATAAATACTGATCATTGATATCATAAAGTGTGAATGTGATGTCATGTAGAATGTGTATGATGTCATATGTGTGCCCTGTCATGACTTACATACTTGTTGTGATGTCATCGACACAGAGGTACATCGATACAACACGTGTGTGTCATCTGTGTGATGGCACAAATACAGTGGCAGTGATGTCAAATATAGTGTGTGAGATGTCAGGTGTAGACGTTGCATTGTCATGAAAGCAGTATGTGTGATATCATATATATTGATATGATGTCATAAATATACTAGCTGTGATGTCATACATATAGGGCTGTGATGTCATAAAGAGTTTATGTCATGTCATTCATCCTGAATGTGCTGTCATACATAGAGTGTGTGTGATATCGTCCAGAGAGTGGGTGTGGTAACATTGATACACTGGGTTTGAGGACAAGCATACAGTGGATGTAGTCTCAGATACAATGGGTGAGATGGCAGATATAACATTTGTGTTGTCATGTGTGTGATCTCATCTATAGTGTCTGTGATGCCACGAATGCAATGGAGGTAATGCGATGACTGCAATGGTGTGAAGTCATAAAGAGTGGATGCGACGTTTTGTATAGTGCCTAAGATGTCATACATAAAATGGGTGTGATGTCATACGTACAGTTGGTCTGAGATCATCATTAGAGTGGTTGTGATGACACAGATACAGTGGATGCAATGTCAGATATATTTGGAGTGATGTCATGAGTACAGTGCATGCGATGTCATAAATAATGTGGTGTCATGTCATAAAATGTGGATGTGATGCCTTAAATAGTGTTTATGATGGTACGCAAACAGGGGTGTGATGTCATACATACAAAGGGTGTGATAAGATGGAAAGAGTGGGTGTGAGACACAGATACAGTGGTTGTGAGGTAACAAAACTAGTGAATATGTATTGTATACAATGGATATGATGTCATCATATATAGCGCATGAGATCTCATAGATACACTTGTTGTGATATCATCAATACAGTGGATGTGATGACAGAGATACTGTGGATATGATGTCAAATATAGTGTGCGTGATGCCTTAGAAATGGTGGTTTGATGTCGTAACGTGAGGATGTGATGTCTTCCACAGTGCAAAATGCTACACATACGCAGAGTGTGATGTCATACAAGAGTAGGTGTGACGTGGTCAATACAGTCGGTGTGATGACACAGATTATTTGCTGTGATGTCACATGTATAGGGTATATATTGCCCTACATACTGGATGTGGTTTCATACATAGAAGTTGTGACGTCATAAGTACAGTAGTGTGAAGACTTAAGGAGTAGATGTGATGTTATAGAGTGCAACTGATGTCACACATATAGTGGGTGTGATGTCACATAAAAGTGGGTGTGATATCAGTGGAGAGGTTTTGATGGCAAAGATACAGTGGGTGTGCTGTCTCATATAGTGGGTGTGACGTCATGTCTGAAGTGGATGTGACATCATAAATACTGTGGTTTGCTGTTATAAAGAGGATGTGATGCCATCTACAGTGCAAATGATATCATACATAGGCCGAGTGTGGTGTCAGCAACACAGAGGGTTGTGATGTTATACAGAGTGGGTGTGATGTCATAAATATAGTGCATAGGATGTCACACGTATACTGGATGTGATATCATATATATATGGTTGTGATATCATCGATAGACTGGGTGTGACGACACAGATCCAGTTGATGTGAGGTCAGATATAGTGGACGTGATGTCATAAATAAAGTGGTGTGATGTCGTAAAGAGTGGATGTGATGTCATAGGTATTACATATGATTTCATACATATAGTGGAGGTGATGTCATACATACACTGGGTTTGATAAAATTGATACATTTGCTGTGATGACACAGATACAGTCGGTGTGATATCAGATATGGTGTCTGTGAAGTACACAATGGTTCTGTTCTCATAACACTGTGTGTGATGCCATATAAAGTAGATAAGTCGTAAAGGTAGAGTGTGTGATGTCATAGATAGAGTCATTTTATGATGTCACTTATATAGTGACTGTGATATCATACACAGTAGATGAAATGTCATATCGTATACAATGCGTGTGATGTCATGAATACAGTGCATGTGATGTCATAAATACTGAGGATTGTTGTCATAGAGTGTGGATATGATGTCATGTGTAGTGCATCTGATGGCATACATATGCCACCTGTGATCTCCTACATAGTTGGTGTGATGGCGTCGACAAAGTGGGTGTGATGACATATAGAGTGGATGTGATGGCAGTTAGAACGGGTTTCAAGACAGACATAGAGCTTGTGTAGTCATACACACAGTGTGGGTGAGAACGTATATAGTGGATATGATGTCCTAAACGTAGTATGTGCCATGACATCGGATACAGTGGTAGTGTTCCCATTCATATACCAAGTGCGATGTTATTTTTACTGAGTATGGTGTCTAAAGCATAGTAGGTGTCTTGTCATAATTACAGTGGCTGTGATGTCACAAGTAGAGTGTATGTGATGTCATATACAGTGGGTGTGGTGTCATGAATCGATTGCATGTGTTGCCATGAATACAGACTTGTGATGTCATAAAGAGTGGGTGTTAGGTCACAAATTAATCACAGGATGTCATACATACAGTGGGTTTGATATCACACATAATGCTGGTGTGGTATAATCAATATACTCAGTAATGACCCAGGTACAGGGGATGCGATGTCAGATATACTGGGTTGATGACATGAGAACAGTGGGTGTGATGTCATAGAGTGGTGTGATATCATACAGAGTGGATGTGATGTCATATGTAGTTCATAAGATGTCATAGACATTGTGGCTGTGGTATCATACATACAATGGGGGTTATATGATCGATAATCTGTGTGTGATGACACAGGTAGAGTGGATGTGCTGTCAGATATAAAGGGTGTGATGTGAGAAAAAGAAGATTTGATGTCACGAATAGAGTGAATTTATGTCACTCAGCGTGGGTGTGATGTCATATATACTGCATATTGTTCGATACATATAGTATGTGTGGTGTCCTACATACAGTGTGTGTTATATCATTGATAGAGTGGGTGTCATCACACTGATACAGATTATGGAGTTATGCTGTCAGATAGAGTGGTTGTATTGTCTTTACACGGTGTGTTTCATGTCAAATATAGTGGATATGAATTCAGAACCATAGTGGATGTGATGGGACAGATGGAGTGGCTGTGATGTCACAGATATAGGGGATGAGATGTCATAAACCGTGGATGTGATGTCATATAGAGGGGATCTGATGTCATGAATGCAGTGTTTGTGATGTCATAAATACTGATCATTGATATCATAAAGTGTGAATGTGATGTCATGTAGAATGTGTATGATGTCATATGTGTGCCCTGTCATGACTTACATACTTGTTGTGATGTCATCGACACAGAGGTACATCGATACACACGTGTGTGTCATCTGTGTGATGGCACAAATACAGTGGCAGTGATGTCAAATATAGTGTGTGAGATGTCAGGTGTAGACGTTGCATTTTCATGAAAGCAGTATGTGTGATATCATATATATTGATATGATGTCATAAATATACTAGCTGTGATGTCATACATATAGGGCTGTGATGTCATAAAGAGTTTATGTCATGTCATTCATCCTGAATAGTGCTGTCATACATAGAGTGTGTGTGATATCGTCCAGAGAGTGGGTGTGGTATCATTGATACACTGGGTTTGAGGACAAGCATACAGTGGATGTAGTCTCAGATACAATGGGTGAGATGGCAGATATAACATTTGTGTTGTCATGTGTGTGATCTCATCTATAGTGTCTGTGATGCCACGAATGCAATGGAGGTAATGCGATGACTGCAATGGTGTGAAGTCATAAAGAGTGGATGCGACGTTTTGTATAGTGCCTAAGATGTCATACATAAAATGGGTGTGATGTCATACGTACAGTTGGTCTGAGATCATCATTAGAGTGGTTGTGATGACACAGATACAGTGGATGCAATGTCAGATATATTTGGAGTGATGTCATGAGTACAGTGCATGCGATGTCATAAATAATGTGGTGTCATGTCATAAAATGTGGATGTGATGCCTTAAATAGTGTTTATGATGGTACGCAAACAGGGGTGTGATGTCATACATACAAAGGGTGTGATAAGATGGAAAGAGTGGGTGTGAGACACAGATACAGTGGTTGTGAGGTAACAAAACTAGTGAATATGTATTGTATACAATGGATATGATGTCATCATATATAGCGGATGAGATCTCATAGATACACTTGTTGTGATATCATCAATACAGTGGATGTGATGACAGAGATACTGTGGATATGATGTCAAATATAGTGTGCGTGATGCCTTAGAAATGGTGGTTTGATGTCGTAACGTGAGGATGTGATGTCTTCCACAGTGCAAATATGCTACACATACGCAGAGTGTGATGTCATACAAGAGTAGGTGTGACGTGGTCAATACAGTCGGTGTGATGACACAGATTATTTGCTGTGATGTCACATGTATAGGGTATATATTGCCCTACATACTGGATGTGGTTTCATACATAGAAGTTGTGACGTCATAAGTACAGTAGTGTGAAGACTTAAGGAGTAGATGTGATGTTATAGAGTGCAACTGATGTCACACATATAGTGGGTGTGATGTCACATAAAATTGGGTGTGATATCAGTGGAGAGGTTTTGATGGCAAAGATACAGTGGGTGTGCTGTCTCATATAGTGGGTGTGACGTCATGTCTGAAGTGGATGTGACATCATAAATACTGTGGTTTGCTGTTATAAAGAGGATGTGATGCCATCTACAGTGCAAATGATATCATACATAGGCCGAGTGTGGTGTCAGCAACACAGAGGGTTGTGATGTTATACAGAGTGGGTGTGATGTCATAAATATAGTGCATAGGATGTCACACGTATACTGGATGTGATATCATATATATATTGGTTGTGATATCATCGATAGACTGGGTGTGACGACACAGATCCAGTTGATGTGAGGTCAGATATAGTGGACGTGATGTCATAAATAAAGTGGTGTGATGTCGTAAAGAGTGGATGTGATGTCATAGGTATTACATATGATTTCATACATATAGTGGAGGTGATGTCATACATACACTGGGTTTGATAAAATTGATACATTTGCTGTGATGACACAGATACAGTCGGTGTGATATCAGATATGGTGTCTGTGAAGTACACAATGGTTCTGTTCTCATAACACTGTGTGTGATGCCATATAAAGTAGATAAGTCGTAAAGGTAGAGTGTGTGATGTCATAGATAGAGTCATTTTATGATGTCACTATATAGTGACTGTGATATCATACACAGTAGATGAAATGTCATATCGTATACAATGCGTGTGATGTCATGAATACAGCGCATGTGATGTCATAAATACTGAGGATTGTTGTCATAGAGTGTGGATATGATGTCATGTGTAGTGCATCTGATGGCATACATATGCCACCTGTGATCTCCTACATAGTTGGTGTGATGGCGTCGACAAAGTGGGTGTGATGACATATAGAGTGGATGTGATGGCAGTTAGAACGGGTTTCAAGACAGACATAGAGCTTGTGTAGTCATACACACAGTGTGGGTGAGAACGTATATAGTGGATATGATGTCCTAAACGTAGTATGTGCCATGACATCGGGATACAGTGGTAGTGTTCCCATTCATATACCAAGTGCGATGTTATTTTTACTGAGTATGGTGTCTAAAGCATAGTAGGTGTCTTGTCATAATTACAGTGGCTGTGATGTCACAAGTAGAGTGTATGTGATGTCATATACAGTGGGTGTGGTGTCATGAATCGATTGCATGTGTTGCCATGAATACAGACTTGTGATGTCATAAAGAGTGGGTGTTAGGTCACAAATTAATCACAGGATGTCATACATACAGTGGGTTTGATATCACACATAATGCTGGTGTGGTATAATCAATATACTCAGTAATGACCCAGGTACAGGGGATGCGATGTCAGATATACTGGGTTGATGACATGAGAACAGTGGGTGTGATGTCATAGAGTGGTGTGATATCATACAGAGTGGATGTGATGTCATATGTAGTTCATAAGATGTCATAGACATTGTGGCTGTGGTATCATACATACAATGGGGGTTATATGATCGATAATCTGTGTGTGATGACACAGGTAGAGTGGATGTGCTGTCAGATATAAAGGGTGTGATGTGAGAAAAAGAAGATTTGATGTCACGAATAGAGTGAATTTATGTCACTCAGCGTGGGTGTGATGTCATATATACTGCATATTGTTCGATACATATAGTATGTGTGGTGTCCTACATACAGTGTGTGTTATATCATTGATAGAGTGGGTGTCATCACACTGATACAGATTATGGAGGTTATGCTGTCAGATAGAGTGGTTGTATTGTCTTTACACGGTGTGTTTCATGTCAAATATAGTGGATATGAATTCAGAACCATAGTGGATGTGATGGGACAGATGGAGTGGCTGTGATGTCACAGATATAGGGGATGAGATGTCATAAACCGTGGATGTGATGTCATATAGAGGGGATCTGATGTCATGAATGCAGTGTTTGTGATGTCATAAATACTGATCATTGATATCATAAAGTGTGAATGTGATGTCATGTAGAATGTGTATGATGTCATATGTGTGCCCTGTCATGACTTACATACTTGTTGTGATGTCATCGACACAGAGGTACATCGATACACACGTGTGTGTCATCTGTGTGATGGCACAAATACAGTGGCAGTGATGTCAAATATAGTGTGTGAGATGTCAGGTGTAGACGTTGCATTTCTCATGAAAGCAGTATGTGTGATATCATATATATTGGATATGATGTCATAAATATACTAGCTGTGATGTCATACATATAGGGCTGTGATGTCATAAAGAGTTTATGTCATGTCATTCATCCTGAATAGTGCTGTCATACATAGAGTGTGTGTGATATCGTCCAGAGAGTGGGTGTGGTATCATTGATACACTGGGTTTGAGGACAAGCATACAGTGGATGTAGTCTCAGATACAATGGGTGAGATGGCAGATATAACATTTGTGTTGTCATGTGTGTGATCTCATCTATAGTGTCTGTGATGCCACGAATGCAATGGAGGTAATGCGATGACTGCAATGGTGTGAAGTCATAAAGAGTGGATGCGACGTTTTGTATAGTGCCTAAGATGTCATACATAAAATGGGTGTGATGTCATACGTACAGTTGGTCTGAGGTCATCATTAGAGTGGTTGTGATGACACAGATACAGTGGATGCAATGTCAGATATATTTGGAGTGATGTCATGAGTACAGTGCATGCGATGTCATAAATAATGTGGTGTCATGTCATAAAATGTGGATGTGATGCCTTAAATAGTGTTTATGATGGTACGCAAACAGGGGTGTGATGTCATACATACAAAGGGTGTGATAAGATGGAAAGAGTGGGTGTGAGACACAGATACAGTGGTTGTGAGGTAACAAAACTAGTGAATATGTATTGTATACAATGGATATGATGTCATCATATATAGCGGATGAGATCTCATAGATACACTTGTTGTGATATCATCAATACAGTGGATGTGATGACAAGATACTGTGGATATGATGTCAAATATAGTGTGCGTGATGCCTTAGAAATGGTGGTTTGATGTCGTAACGTGAGGATGTGATGTCTTCCACAGTGCAAATATGCTACACATACGCAGAGTGTGATGTCATACAAGGAGTAGGTGTGACGTGGTCAATACAGTCGGTGTGATGACACAGATTATTTGCTGTGATGTCACATGTATAGGGTATATATTGCCCTACATACTGGATGTGGTTTCATACATAGAAGTTGTGACGTCATAAGTACAGTAGTGTGAAGACTTAAGGAGTAGATGTGATGTTATAGAGTGCAACTGATGTCACACATATAGTGGGTGTGATGTCACATAAAAGTGGGCGTGATATCAGTGGAGAGGTTTTGATGGCAAAGATACAGTGGGTGTGCTGTCTCATATAGTGGGTGTGACGTCATGTCTGAAGTGGATGTGACATCATAAATACTGTGGTTTGCTGTTATAAAGAGGATGTGATGCCATCTACAGTGCAAATGATATCATACATAGGCCGAGTGTGGTGTCAGCAACACAGAGGTTTGTGATGTTATACAGACTGGGTGTGATGTCATAAATATAGTGCATAGGATGTCAAACATATACTGGATGTGATATCATATATATATTGGTTGTGATATCATCGATAAACTGGGTGTGACGACACAGATCCAGTTGATGTGAGGTCAGATATAGTGGACGTGATGTCATAAATAAAGTGGTGTGATGTCGTAAAGAGTGGATGTGATGTCATAGGTATTACATATGATTTCATACATATAGTGGAGGTGATGTCATACATACACTGGGTTTGATAAAATTGATACATTTGCTGTGATGACACAGATACTGTGGGTGTGATATCAGATATGGTGTCTGTGAAGTACACAATGGTTCTGTTCTCATAACACTGTGTGTGATGCCATATAAAGTA